>JAXQGN010000147.1:0-63656 GCA_037039805.1 Irpex sp. M6601 | reverse complement strand
CTTCGGGAGGACATTTAGGGGGTGACGGAGGCTTTGGAGGGCTCGGAGAAGCCGAAGACATCTCCGGAGAAAGGGAAAGTGGGCTGAAGCTGTGGGAAAGCAAGTACCGCTTTCAAAAAGAAATGCTCCCCGCCTTCGTAGGAGAAGCGTTCGGCCGCAAGGTACGCCACTGATTGTATCCCTTACGGTAACTGCGATCTCAGCTCACAGTCTCGCAAAGATATTCTCTACTGGCAAGAGTTTGAACTTCATCCGCTACAGCTGTCAAGATAGCGACTGGGTAGCGACTCGGGAAAAGCTGAGCAATACGGGCGGCAGTGCGTGTCTTCATTATGCCTATGCCTTTTTCCTACTACATCTTGAGCTCACGCACACGTTGGGCAAGCTTTGCAATACAGCGACATAGCGGGACTGGAACGCTCGATCGATACCGCCTACCAAATTGCTAGTCGCCGCTTATTTGACATTTTCTTCGACAAGTACGGTCTACTGGACCACCTACTGGCGCTGAAACAATATTTGCTTCTCGGACATGGCGACTTCGCAGACCAACTCATGGAGGCCCTTGCGTTCGTACCTGACCCTTTGTACTGTTTATTACTGTATTGGTGTCCCTGCTGACACGCCTGTATGCACAGACCTAATCTAGCGCGTCCTGCCAACACGCTTTATCGCCATAATTTGACCGCCACATTAGAAGCTGCTATTCGCCAGTCCAGTGCACAAAATGATCCTCCAGATGTCGTTCGGCGCTTAGATGCACGTATGCTTGAGTATTCCCATGGAGAGATCGGCTGGGATGTCTTCACTCTCGAATACAAGGTGGATGCGCCGATTGATACAGTTCTGGACTCCGGAGCAATGGTTAAGTATCTGAAGTTATTCAATCACCTATGGAAAATCAAGCGAATCGAGAGTACACTGAGTAAGGGTTGGATGAGGATAGCAGGTGGAGCACGGACATTTTTACGCCTTCAAGGTAATGACGTACTGATTTTGGACGCCGATTCGCCAGAAAACTGACAGCGCTCCATACCTACAGATCTTAACCCGGATTGGCATAAAGTACGCATAACGATGGGGGAAATGATACATTTCATCCGTCAAATAGAGGCGTATTGTCAACTGGAGGTTATAGAGTGTTCATGGAAGATTCTCCTGGACTTCGTGCAAAAGAAGGAAGGTGACCTCGATGCCTTGATAGAAGCCCACCGCGCGTACCTCGATAGGATGGTCAAAAAGGTTCTGCTGACGATTCCCAGACCTGGGAGAGAGGACAATCTTCTCAACCAAGTACGAGAACTGTTTTCGATAATCCTGCAGTTCCGTGAAGCAACGGTAAGTAGCTCACACAATTGACGTGGTATTAAGGCACAGCTGCAGTCTAACTCACATGCCGGAATTTCACTAGGATGACTTCTACAATTTCAGCTTGTCAGAGTCAGCATATAGAGATTCCGAAAGGGATAATGATCGCGTAAGTAGTAGCTCCTTGTCTGTCAGAGAGCCACATATTCACCCACGAATTACGTCGTAGGGAATCTACACGGGTGTTGCGCGTGAACACAGGCATGGACCGCACACTCTGAAAGACATCCTGGGTCGTATTAGAGAATATGGGACCTCGTTCTCTGAGAAGATGCAGACACTCGTGCAAGGCCTACAAACTCATCCGGATCTCGACTGTCGGTTCCTCGGTATTAGGTTATCCTTTTCTGATTTCTACAAGTCCAAAAGAGAGCACAAGTCATAATTGAACCGATGTTATTACTCGGATGTATTTATTAGCCAGACCTGGAATTAAACGTGCTCAGACGGATGTAGAGCAACATACGCGACCGTAGATGTACGTCTTCAGACCATTCTGCGCATCAGAAAGTATCTTGCACAAATACGGGTTGTTACCATTATCCCTCGGTTGTCTCTCCCTCTGCGTGACAATAGAAGGACACGCGGCGAGGAGCTCTGCGGCGCTCTCGCGCACCATGACACGGGGGTCACGGTCTCTGAGAGATACGAGGATCTTTTCAAACACCAGTCCGATGCGGCCATGGAAATGGACGGGGTTGTTACGCGCGAGTTCCTTCAGGATGAGCACCACAGCATGACGAGACATATCCGCTGCGGAGGATGACGATGAGGACGAAGATGAGGAGCCACCGCCGCCTGAGAGCAGCTCGATCGCAGCTCGGACCTCGTAGTCCATAAATCGCTCACCGAACGCGGCACCGCCTATGCGGGAGATTTTGCCGAGGGTCTTGGATGCGGCGAGCATAACGTTGACATCGGGGTTGGAGAGCAGGGATTTGGCGTAGTTGAGAACACGGAAAGGTTCTGCTTTGATTCGAGGTTGCCTTCACCGTCTCCGTTGACTGGAAGTAGATAATCTAACAGTATGAGTTCAAACGTCTGAGCTCACACGTCAAAAGTCTTCCCACTACGAAACTCGCCAATAGCCAATATCCCACCCAGCTTCTCATAGTTCAAATCGAACAGCCTTCTATTGATATTATCGTCCCACTACTTAGCCGCAGCGTCAGACGTCGTCTCCGACACAATATTCGCGACCTACCAGTAAACCATAAAAAATATAGTCAGCATCATCACTGCACTTCGTAAAAGGGTCAATGGCACGCACATAGCGTTGCAACTCCAACGCACTCGCTACCCTCGTCTCTCCGCTCTTGCTCTTCAACCCGGCGAATATCTGGTCCAGCACGTCTGACGGCGAGCCTCCTGGGCCTGCCGTCGCCATCTTCGTGATAGCCTACGCTGAGTGAGATGGAATGAGACACTCAAACTACTTGTGTTGCGACGCAGGCCAAAGTGAATTGAGTGGCAATGCAAGGCTGAATTTGAAGTTGTATACGGATGTGATTGTACCGGAGCGAGCCTCGGGTGACCATGCGCAGGATATATGACATGGGCGGCGATTGGCAATCGAGTTGTATATTGTCGCCCAAAGCTATACGGAAGCAGACAATAGGCGGTCAGATTATGAATTCTTAGAGAACGGCTGTGAGCTGCCTCATGTCACTGTGCAGCTACACTCTAACCCGACGAACCTCAAGAATCTCAATAGATAGTTTTGTATTTCGTCAACTGACGCCAAAATTCTTCGGAAGCCGTGGACCAGGTGCACCGACGATTCGAATGAGGACGTCATCCGACTCACCTATGCATCTTCTCCCGACTTTACCGTTGAACCTTTTTCTACTGGCACTCCGCAGACACCGACAAGCGTTTCACAAAGTGGATTATACCGACTAGTATTTGCTTTACCTCTCCCCTCCGCAGCCTCATAGTCAGGCAACTGCATGTACACTGCGTGTAAGATTATGTGTATTCGAGCCGATATGGAATACGATGTCCAGTGAGTACCTCGAGGCTTCAGCAAGTCGTTCTGGACGGCATTGTCAGATACCAACGTGAGTTTTAGGCTCTGAACAATGGAGAAGTCTGCTTACGCAGTGCAAAACAGGCACAGGATCCATTGTCCATTGTCTGAAATAGACGGTAGAGAGTAGGATCCATCTATACATGTTCGGTTGCTCACATTTTGGAAGGCGAAATCTCCGTCCGTCCACTGCCACATAACCATCTGACAGCAGTACGAGCGCAGATTTCGACTCCGCAACACACCTAGTAGGATAAAACGTGGAGACCTGCGTGCCATCGTTATCTACATGAAGGCGAGGTGGGAAAACGCTTACGTTCATTCGCTGTGCCCTATCAGAAGCCGTGAGGCGTACAGTTGCAACAAGGCTTGGGTTTCGACATGCGACGTCACCGTGGCGGTTGGCTGGCTATACAGAGACGCGTTTGTCCTTGTATACCACTTTTCTGAGACATCTGACTCAGGATGGCCAGACTCGCGTCGACTCAGGGAAGATCAAGCACGAGCAGCTCGTACATACATCCCGAGAGGATCATGATCGTCCGCGGTGACTGTTTGTTAGTGTTTGCGGTCGCTCGCTGTGGCTTTGAAGTACCTGGTGGTGAAGCAACGATAATCTTCGTCAAGCAGCTTTCAATCCTACAACGTACGAAGGCGAATATGAATCGCAGTCTGTGGTCGCGGATGCCTCGAGCAGCGCAGGCAATAGAGTCAAGTTTGATGTGTTTTACGTTGAGCCTGATTCGGCAAGTTGCGGATAGCCTCGTGTCTGCAATGAGGACGCGGCCAGGCAGGGAGTTCTTCATCTCAGGTCTCTTCACTCGACTATCTCCTCCCCCCTCTCTCGCAGACTCACATCTATTCTTGCTGGGTCTTCACATCGTTCGCGATAATCATGGACCCTATCGCGAGCAGAGAGAATCTCTTCTCTCGAGGACCACCCTCACCGCCCACTCCTCATCAACCTTTGCAAGTCAGTCCTCCGCCTCAGCAGCCGGAACAGCAGCCCGCTGCACCACCATCTCACCACGACTCAAACACGACGGCGACCAATGTTCTTGACTCCTTGTTCCACAATCTGACAGCGCCAGCGCACCCTCAAGTGAGCCCGCAGCCTCCTGCGGCAATCCCAAACACATTTTCTGCCCCCGAGAATGCGCCTCATTCTGGTCCTGCAACTCCAGCTTCTGTGAACGCTGGTTCCATTTCTTCTGGTCATTCGGGCCCAAGCCACGCCACTGCGGACAGGCAGAACGCGTTATTATCCTTATTAGGTGCAGTCAGCTCTCCAGCAGCGTCCACCACTAGCATAACCACACAATCGATGACGGGCAACGTTCCGCAACAAGTACCGACTCCTCCGGGGTCTGCACCGAGGGTTCCAGCCCACAATGCCCACAACACTCACAACAGCGAGTCGCAGGGAAAGTTTTTGCTCGAGCAGTTGATGTCTGGGTGAGTGATGCTCGCTTGATTGGAGATCTTTCCCCAATCCATGCAGTTTGCCATGTATGAATCGTGTTAATCAATTATATATTCTGCAGCGCCAAGTTCGGCAACGAGCCCCAGCCGTCTGTGTATGGTGTTCCATCCGTCGGTTCTGTAGGGTCTGGAGGGCCCTCACCGACCTATCTACCTTCTCATGTCGATCCTGAATCGCAGCAACCAGCCGAGTATTACGGAGACAACACCTTTACGCCCGCAGATACCACACCGGCTGCCGAGACTCCTCAACAGCAACAACAGCCGCATCCTCCTTCGCCTGGACGGAGGTCGATGTTCGATTTCGTTTCTCCATTCGACGCCCTTTCTGGCTCTCCATCTTCTCAGCAGGCAAAGAGGAAGCCAGTTCCGCCTCAACCTTCCAGCGCTCCGAGCACGAGTGATGACGTATCCTCGTGGACAGCAGTTTCGATGGATCCGAAGCGCAAGTCCGTTGAGAACCTCATGGATCAGCTTACTAGGGGACAGGGGCCTCTGCCTCCGCCCGCCCAGTCGGTGACCGCCCAATTCGATCCGTATGCTCCGCAGGAGGATATCGCTCCTCATGCTGAACCAGCTCGCTCTCGCCCTCTTCCACCACAACCAACTCAGCACCAGGGCGGATCCTCTCCTCGTGCTTCGCCACCGAAACCAGTTATGCAGGCTCGTCAGCAGAGGCGGTCTGCGGATTCGCCAATCGGGCCTGCTGGTCTGAACAACTATCAGTCTGTACCGAAAGACAACGGACAATCTATCCAGTTCCCTCGCGTAAAGAACCAACCACCGAAAGGGAAGACCAGCCCCAGGTACGTTCAATTAAACTGGCATTCCCATTATACATATTTCTAATATTCTTTCGTAGCGTTGCACAGCAGACCATTGTCTTTGACGTCTCTCAACCACTCGACGAGGTCCAGGCACCCCATGACGCCGTCAAGTCGACGGCGATCGCCTTGGTTAAGGTTGATTCCACCTTCTTGCCAGGCAGCACTATCGGAGCTACACACTGGGTGGCGTATGGAATGTCGAAAGGTGTGTGGCGAACATCTATATTTCCTTGTCTTTAACTCACAAGGCATTTATAGGCCGTGTCAGGGTCATCTCTCGCTCCAGCGGGGACCGTACTCTCCTTCAGCTTCCACCTTTGTTCCCAACTTCCGTCACTGTTAGTGATATGTCTGTCTCCGGCAACCGGTTGGCTGGTGTGACCTCAGACGGTGGTCTCGTCGTCTGGGAGCTTCCTGAAGTTATCAGGGATGATGTCGCGTGAGTATTAGTAACATTATGTCTATGCGTGATAGCTGACCCTTTCAGCAGAGGAAGGATCGTTCTGTGTGTTCTCCCTGCAAACGACACCGATCCTCTGCATGCCGTCAAATGGCATCCTCATGAACCCGACTACGTCGCGGTCGCATCTGAGAGGAATGTTTACCTCGTCAACATCTCCGACGCGCTGCAAGTCTTCGGTGGCGAGCCCATCGCACAATCAGAACTTCAACGAGTTGGACAGTTGTTCACTGTACCATCGGTGGGTAGTCTGGAATTGATGCATACAACGTATCTAATCTCGTTTTCTAGCCAATAATCGCATTCGACTTCGATATACCACGCTCAGCGCTCGCAACAATCTCTGAGGACTCCACGCTTACGATGTGGAACATCCGTGATAAGCTACCATTCTGGTCTCACCGCATCCGGGGAGACGACCTGCCATCATCTTTGACATTCGTCGACAACGGCGTCGTGGTTGGACGTAGGAACGGTACCGTGTTCCAGCTGTTGAACGTGATGGGCAGGAACGTGCTGTCTACCATCAAGTTCGTCAATGGCGCCCAGGATGACCCCGACATGTTCGGTCACGTCAACTACGATGCTAGGATTCAGACTCTCTGGATTGCCAACAATCGTCGCGAGAGTATGATCGCCTTCAGGCTGAACTTCGAGACTTCGGCACCCTCGCCGAATGGTGACGAAGTTCGTGGACCTTACTTCGACCAAGTCGTGGAGTTCACCGGTCCCAAACCTACCATACACTTTGTCATCCTTACAGCTCATGCCGATCCTCACGGTGTAGAGGCTCAGGCAGCCTGTGTCGCAGCCAAAGTTCCTCCTGGCGAACTGGCCTTGGTCGCCTTCGCTGTGCACTCTAGTGGTGTTGATCAGATTCTTATTCGCAAGGAGTGGTTCACGTCTGCTCTGGCTAGCACCCCTGAGAAGCTGCCACTGTACTTCTCACAGGCTCCTTATCATGAGCCCAAGGGTCCCCGCCAGCCTCAGTACTACGCACCTCCCCCGCAACATCAGCTTCCTCCGCCCGCTCCTGTGCAGGCTGCTCCTGCCAGAGCTAAGACTCCTCCCTCTGAGGACATCGAAGGTGTTGACTCTCGTGAGGAAGGTCGCGGCCCCGAGCCAAAGGGACGTGGACCGAAGGGTAAGAACCCAGCGTGGAGGAATAACAACAATAACGAGGAGTCCAGTAGCGGACGCGACAATGCTAAGGGGAAGGCACCTGAGAATACTGGTTCTGATTCGCAGTTGGCAATAACGTTGACGAAGGAGATCAAGAAGGTTGAGGAGAACCTTCACACCAAGATAGGACGAATGCTTGGCAAGGAGCTTGACAAGCAGCGTGAGTACAGTCTAATCATGTGGTGTGCGTTAAGCAGTCTCACAGTTCGCAACCCAGAACAACGTCTTGAGGACGCTCGTGCGAATGAGCAGGCCGCTGATCTCTCCCGACAGGAGAAGATTCTCAAGCTTATTTCCACCGAGCTTACGAGGAACACGACTCGAGTCGTGGAGGTCGCGGTGAAGTCTGAAGTCCAGAACTCTGTTCTTCCGGCTCTCGAGAACATTACGAAGAATGAGGTCAAGGCGGCGTTGAACAACCAGATTTCGAAGGGTCTCGCCGACTCGATGAAACAGGTAAGTCATGTTTCCGTCTCCATCATCTTCATCCCTCATAACCTTGACAGAATCTTCCCAACGAAATCGAGCGTCTGCTTCTGCGCCCCGACGTATCGAACCACATTGCTCGCACGTTCTCGTCAGCAGTGACACCGCTTGTTGAGAGACAGGTTAAGGATACGATCACGAACACCCTCATCCCTGCGTACACTCAGCAGTCATCGAACATGCACCAGGAGCTTTCTCGTGAGATTCATTCCGAAATTTTGAACCTCAAGAAGGAGGTCATCACGTGGCAGAGCGAAGCGCTTCGCGGACAAGAGGTACGTCTATTGTCTTCGTGCCAGATACCATTCTTATCTATCCACAGAGCCTCATCCGTGAGCTCGAGCAGTCTGTACGATTGCTCTCGGATCAGGTCAAGTATTTGACCATGAATGCGGGTGTGCTTGGCCAGCCTAGTCACCAGGCTTCGCGTAGCTCTCCGGTTCCCAATGCGAGCAATCAGCATCAAGGAAACCTGTCCCAGCTCCTCCGCCAGCCTCATATTCCTCCTGTCACTCAGCAGCAGCAGAACTACGCTCCTCAACACGGTCCTTATCCCACTCAGCAGCAGCAGCAACAGCAGCAAGGTCCTCCCGTTCATGGACCATGGTTCGGCCCCAACATTGCTGCTCCTCAGGCTTCTCACCCCACTGCTCCCCCACCCATCCCGTCTCAGTCTTCGGGGATCAACAACCTGAACCGCACGCCGCCGTTGCTTCCTCAACAGCCCGAAGAGTGGGACGACACCTACCTTGCAGTACTCGGTTCTCAGGACACTCGTCAGCTGCGTGAATTGCTTGCTCGTTCGAATCCGGACGCCATCATGCCACTCAATGGAGGTGGACCCCTGTCTCAAGCTGTCGTTCTGACGCTGGTTCATCGAGTAAGTTACTCTCATGCGTGTGTGCGTATCCTGTGTACTTATAGCATGTTGTGCAGCTCTCTGCTATGGTTGGTGAGACACCTCCCTCCGACGAATCGTTCAAGTCGACGCTTTGGTGGCTTCAACGCGCATCGACGACTCTCAACACTAGCGTAAGTTTTGAATATTTGCCACTCTTGAACGACCTGACTGACCCTCGTTTAGGATCCTCTGATCTCTCCCTACGTGTCTCGCGTCATGCCGAGCGTTCAGCAAATGCTGAATACCACTAAGCAACGCATCGCAATTCTCCCTGGCAACCCTCTGCTCGATACCGCTCGTACCATCTCCGACGTCCAAGATATGCTTGCAAGGAAACCGATGTAATCTTCTCTGGTTTGGGTCATGTTGGCCCAGCTCTCAGTTTCCGCCGGTCCTTTGGGTTTGGTTCGCTTCGTCTTTCGAACGTTTCGTACACGTCGACATCGATGCCTACCGTGTGGGCTATCGAGATTTTGACGTCTTTTACGCGGGCTACCACCTGGCGTACGGAAATATCCCGCCGCTTCCCCGACACGAAAACCGCCTCTTGCCCGACAGGTTACGGTGCTATGCGGTCACGACTGCTAATGACCTCTTCGACCCCTGGGCGTCAACAAAAAAGACAATTCATCGCCCGAGAAAACCTATACAGCAATATCTTCTCTATTGATACAATCCCCAATCCTGTTTTTTGATATCTCTTCTTCGTCGCTATATGAGTATACCATCAACGCAATCAATTCCCCACCACTGTAGCCCAATTTCCCGTTATTTCCTACGTACCCGACGACTCTTGACGACTCGCACGCTTCTCGATCTATCCACGCTCGTTTTAGTGCTCTATTCTTCACGGTTGCCTGTAGCTAGATGCTCTACTTACGCATTGTTGCTTTTACCTTACTTTCTTGCAATATCAACCTCCTGCTTAGTTTTGCCAGCATCAATAAGAAAAGGCAGTAGCCACAGCGTCCATCGAGGGCTTTGTGGCGTTAAAGTTCGGCCTAATTTGGTAGTTAGTAGTTTGCATCAATGCGTTGATGACGACTTCGGCTCCGACATGGTCTATCTACTTCTTATTCTGATTCAGCATCAGTCAAAGGCATCTCACCGAAACTTGAACAAGTCCATCACCTTAAAGAATGCAGACAACTGACAAGCGTAACTTTCTGCGTGCAGAAGCCGAGCTTGTGCTAGAGGATGTACGTGATTCAACATCTGCATTGACAATGGTATTCGTTCAGGACACTTAATATGTGGCGCATGCGTACTACAGGCTCGCAAGTCTAAAGCGGAACGAACGAAAGATCTAGGATCTCCTATCACACTCCCTGGACTTGCACTGGATCTGCATATTCAAGACAAATATGCATGGGTAGCGGAAAACACTAGTGTCATCCGTAAAGTAGACCTTGAGGTAAGTCCTATGTCTTAGCGAGTCATATTTGTATGTGACAATGAACAGGCTCCTGTCTAGACTGGGAAGACTGTCCAACTCTTTAAGAGCCACACGGCTCCCGTCACTTCACTTGCCTTCTACGACAAAGCAGAAGAGTCGGGCGTGCGTAAATTCGTGATCAGTGGTTCTTGGGATAAGACGATCAAAGCATGGGACATTGAGGTATGTAGCTTTCACAGCTTAACTTGTTTAAGCATCTCACCGAAGCTATTCAAGGCGAAGAAAGTGTACTCATCAACAGACGGACACGCAGACTTCATCAAAGCATTGCTGGTGATTCCCTCGTTGAACCTTCTTGTGTCAAGTAGTTCCGACAAGATCGTCAGATTTTGGTAAGCACGTTATTAAACTCGGTATAAGATGTAATAATTGATCCCAATACAGGGACTTATCCTCCCTTGAGGAAGGAAAACCGTTAAAATCGTCTGGTACCATATCTGCCCACACGCGCCCTGTAGAATCTCTCGCTGCCAGGGCTTCGTCAGAAACCTCAGCTGTATTGTATACAGGAGATACGATGGGTATTATCAAAGTGTGGCAGCTCGATAAAGAAGAAGGACCTTCATTACGGTGGCGAACTACGCAAAAGGCTGACCTGAAGGATCACAGGACCAAGATTCACGAGATACTGTATGGCAACGGGCAACTTTGGTCCGGTTGGTGTTACTCTCTTACTCTGTTCATTGATCGTGTGTTTATTCTAATTCGGGATTCATTCCTCTTTATAGCCTCAGCGGATGAGACTGTTCAAGTTCACGATGATCCGCCTATTGAGCGTCCCACTGGCGAAAAGCCCCCTGTGCCCATCACTCATCCTACCGCCGTTCGCTCTATTCTTCCACTGGCACTTACACCACTCGCGGAGCCATACTTACTTACAGGCTCCGGGGACGTCATACGCGCATACGATGTTTCGTCTCCAGATGCACCTGAACTTCTTGGAGAGATGGATGCGCACTGGCATGATGTAACTGCACTGCGGTTGTGGATGAGGAAGACCAAGGTTGACGGAGATGAGGGGAAGGTCAAGGTCGAGCCATGGATTGTGAGTGCGAGTTTGGACGGGACACTGAGGAAGTGGAAGCTGTTGGGTAAGTCGATTGCCATATGTTACAAGCGGCTTCACTAACACTACGTGAAAGACCTACTAAAACCACCACCGAAGCCTGTGGTAGAAGAAAAGCTGAAGCCGGTTGAGGTGAAGACCGCTAAAAAGCCTCAAAAACCAAAGACAGAGAATCCGTATAGCATATCAGAGGAGGAGGAAAGGGAGCTTGCTGAGTTGATGGACTCGGATTGAAGATACCTTCCGATGCTCCTTTTGTGTCAAACTTGAGCGCTTGAACTTTGTGTGGGAAGGAGTCTGCTTCAATTTATCTGCCATGATATTATGAAATCGTTAACATTGCGACTTACAAACTCGCTTAGGAGTGATGCCAGGTTCGGTCGTAAATTCGGGCTGACTTCTCGTCAGCCACTGCAGTGCAGATGCTTGGAGTGTTCTTCGGATACGCAGGATGCTTTGCCATCCAATCTTAGAGTCGTTTAGAAAGACGGCTATGGATGGATGTTCATGGGGCCACGAGCCGTTATTGCAGGATTTATCATAAATAAGCAGCGGAATTCCAGACATAAATACAAGACTTTAATCACAGTCGTCGATTCGTACTCCACATTCCGAATCAAAATTCTCGAAACCTTCACCGAAGAGGTAGGGGAACGGGCTCAAGCTCCTCAGCCTTTGCCCATACCCCTTCCTAAAGCTGTACCGCGAGCTTAGGTTAGACTGCACATCCACTAGAGTTCTGAGATGACGAAGCCTCAGTATTTGTTCGCTTCTAATGACGGAAGATAGGTACCAGTGACTGAAGGCCTGGGTTTCCCATGCCGTGCTGCATTCCGATAGTTGTGTCCAAGCTCTCATGGGTCGGTACTCTATCAGTGGCAGGGAAGTGGGTACCACCAACTTCAGCTGGATCTTCATCGTCTCCATCTTCATCCATATCCTCGGCCTCGGTTCGCAATGGCTGACCGATGTTTCCAATAAAGCTTTGAAGACGGGCGGCCCGGGCCTGATCACCAGAAATCGAGGAACCTCCACTGCTGGATTTGATCTGTCGTAAGTTGAGAATGAAGTGGCATACTACCATTGGCGGTAATCTGCAGATATGCTTCGTTATGGGTTTCCGGTGTCTAAAGGATGGCACGTACATTATAAAGAAGGGTTGTACAATATCTAACGTCCATAGAGTAGGCTGAAAAGAGGCAATTTCATTTTCAAGCTGAAGTATAACTCAAGAGGGTGACTTACGATGCTAAACTCTAGTACGTCAAGGACGTTTAGGGTCAGAAGACCGCTGATTATCGTCATTCAACGAATGTCCTCAAGAATAGGGGTTGAGGGACTTAAAAACATACATGAAGTATATCGTGCCTATGAATTTTGGATGTCAGAAAATTACAACCGTTTACTGCAATAAGTGCAGCTAACGCACCATCTCGAAAGAGTATCGTCGCATAAGGAGCCCACAAGTTCAGCTGCAGCGCTTCTTTATACACATAAGCTGTCTTCATCCATGTGACCGCTAATACGAGTACGTCGCCCAGGATCACGGCGATGCGTGTGGTCAGTGTCACTGTTCAAGATTAAATGTCAATCAGGACCTTGCTATTCCGTAGTAATGTAACATACATCTATGGGCAAATATCAGTGATTGATGCTGTATGTATCTTCTAACAAACATACAAAAATTGGGTTTTGACCGATAACGCCGGAATTGAAGTACAGACGTCGGAATCTTCTACGATGAGCGTGATTGTACAGATAAACTGTTTATTTGATACAAGTTTAGTTACTACTCACATTAGCATAAGAAAGGACTTGCCAAATTTGTAGCAACAGGCACAAGGTTCAATGCGAAGACTATGACAGCAGTAAGGTATCGGCCATCCGATAACGCGTATACTCGCAGCGCAGAGAATACTAGATCAAGAGTCGGTCAGTCTTTCGTCTCCTGCTATGAAAAAAGAAAACGATTACATGCAAAGCATTGGAAACTGCATCAACATAACAGCAGTACTAAGGTATTGGCCCATCTTGCAGCTGTTCAAAGACCATTCGGTTTGATGCTTTCTGTGTTAACAGAGTTATCAAAATTGACAACATACCTCTGTGGTAACCAGAGCATTAGATCAATAAGCGGTTCCGAGTCGTCAAGATAAACGTACCACAAGACTCGTGACTGGGACCAGGAATAAAATGCTATTCACAGCAGCGTTATAGCGGGTTAACGCGTACAGCCAGCTCATTACCGTCCACTTTCGGCTCCATATGACGTGCACTTCTTGACGTATGGTGATTATGCCGTCAAAAAGATACAGCACTATAAAAATTGAAATTAGGACAGATGTTACTGCGTAGTCAAATAGGGCATACCGTTGGCAGAAATGTTAAGATAATTGCCTATGATCCTGTGCAACGCCATAAATTAGCATGCGAATTCGAGGTTTCGAGCCACAGGTTCACTCTTGGCCTAGTTTTGCCACAGATTCGGACGACATCTGCGCTCCCTGTCTTCGAGAAAACAGAAATTTTTAAGATAAGCGTAGGGGAGCAAATTAGTTATGAGACTGAAGAGAGGCGTCCACACCAGGAACCTCGCCAATTTACTCCACCTTATATACTCGAGACTTGCTAGCACCAGGAAACATGGACTCAGCGTTCGTTCTACCGTTAGCAACAATTTGTAAACGAATTGCCCAACTTCTATATAACGCTACACGTGTAGATGTTGTAGGTGACAGTGGTTTCCCAGAGTTTCCTGATGATCTAGAAATGGAACCGATGCGTTTTTTTAGTGAGCAGGCACATCGGCACTGCACTGCACTACTGTATACCGTGACCGAAGAGGCAAGTCCAGAATGAAGATCAAGGCCGATACGTCCGTGTTGACTGGCGGGATGTCGGTTTCACTGGCAGCAGATGATGATAGTCCATTTGAGTTATTGTAGCAGTTGACTACGCACTAAATTTATTAGAAGAACTATCAGTTACGGTGGAACAGCAATATTTGGAAGACGACACACCAATCTTTCTCGCACTACGGAGACATCGGCAATAGAAGCGGACAAAGACCGTTGACAGATATGAAAACGGGCAGAGATGGTCGTTGGCTCGCGAAGATTGAGTTAGTTCACCTTTGCCTTCGAGAGATAAAGACGCAGAGGGGAACTTGAACTAGTACACAGCACTTAGTTTTCGACCTGGCGACTGAGACCCACCTAGTATGCGCTATCTCTTACAGCTATAGCACAATTAATCAACATTACATGTCCTGCTCGGGTACACGACGTTCAGTTCGTATCGTAAAAGTTCCATCGTATCATCTTCCGACTTCAAGTTGGTTGCAGCCACAGATAAGTTAAAACCTTATCACCACATACCCCAAGGTCACTCTTCTCTGTCCGACCGTAGAATTGTTCAGTCTCCTAAGCCAAATGAGACAGCCACAAGTATTCGTACCTCAACTTCGCTGTCTGACGCGTTCTTGCAACTACGGTTGCAACTTGAAAGCCAGGAATTTCCAAATTGGGATTCGCATCTCAGGAGAATCTGGGCGCTTATTCGAGCTACTTTTACATCTTCCTCCTCTCACCCAACACCGGTTTCGACGCACACTGACAGACATGGCTCGCAAACGAAAAAACCGCACGCATCTCAAAGGCGGCGCTGCCTCTGCGCCAGGCACCCAAGAGGGCGTCCCAAAGTCGTTCGTGATAAAGCACGGACAGGTGGGCACGTCCTTGACCCAGCTCGTGCGAGACGTGCGCAAAGTCATGGAGCCTAACACTGCCAGTCGTCTTAGGGTCAGTACTTCACAACTGCCTTGTACCCAGGACACAATATCAGAATGTCCTGGGGAAAGCGTAACATGTTGGCTCACTCGTTTTCTTTGCAAGTGAAGGAACGGGCCCGGAACAAGCTGAAAGATTTCATGACTATGGCTCCTGCCCTCGGTGTGACACATCTCCTTGCGTTCACACTTACGGACCGTGCGCCGTCGTTACGCATTGTCAGGCTCAGTGCGGGACCGACGTTGAGTTTTAGGGTGGAGCGGTACAGTTTGTTGAAAGACGTGCAAAAGGCGAGCCGGCACGCAAAGAAATTGGGCACCGTGGAATATTTGAGTCCTCCCTTAGTGTGTATCGTTTCCAGTCTGGACCACTACTCCAACTGACTGTGTCTACCATCATCAGCTTGTTCTCGCATCTTTCCCCGCGGCAGGCCCAACAACACCCCCACATCTCACCCTCCTCATGAAAACCTTCCAAACGCTCTTCCCCCCTCTATCACCCAAAACCCTCTCCCTCTCTTCCGCCCGTCGTGTCGTCCTCGTATCATACAACGCCGACCGCGGCACGGTCGACTTCCGGCACTACCTTATCACCGTCAAACCCTACGGCGTATCCAAACGCGTGCGCAAAGTCCTCGAAGGCGCTACGGCCAAACCCTCTACGTCAGGCTCGCACGGGTTCCTAGACCTGGGCAACGAAAAAGACGTCGCCGACTTCCTTCTGCGCAAGAAGGGGGAACCAGGGCCGAGCAGTGATGGGTATGAGAGCGCCGCGTCGAGTGCGTCGAGTGTGGGCGGAGACGATGTGGACGCAATCTCGTTGGCGGACGATTATGTCGGGCGGAATAATAAGAAGGGGCAGAAGAGAGCCGTAAGGTTGGACGAGATTGGGCCGAGGATGGAGCTGAGGTTGATCAAGATCGTGGAGGGCGTACCGGGTAAGGAGGGAAGTGTGATTTATCACGAGTTCGGTAAGTGGTCAAAATTGTGTTAGGGTGTGAGGTATTTATTAATGACACTTGTTCGTGTCAATAGTCAAGAAGACGAAGGCGGAGATTGCGGCACAGAAGGCCGACATTGCTGCGAAGGAGAAGTTGAGGAAGGCCAGGAGGGAGGAGCAAGAGAGGAACGTTGCCAGGAAGAAAAAGGAGACTGGGAAGGCGGGTGATGAGGACGAAAATGAAGACGAAGACGAAGAGATGGAGGAGGAAGACGGCGAGGAACAAGAGGAAGAAGGGTTTGAAGAGGGCGAGTGGGATGACGAGGAGGAAGTAAGTGAGGGCGAAGGCGAGGAGGATTCAGACGAAGATGCCGCGGCTGAGAGTAGCGAGGACGAAGAGGTACAGCGACCCCCACCCAAAAAAGCCAAGTTGGAAGGCAAACGGTAGTAGTTCACATTATAGATGTAGCGCTAGGTTTTACGAGAGTAGTGCTGTATGTATCCGCGGCGGTCTATATTACGCTTTGCATACTGTACGTGATTAAATAATGCGATCATGACGAGCTCGAAGGTGCGGGCTTGGACGGGGAAGAGGTATTCCATAGATCTCCGACCCAACGGTTTAAGAAATGAGTCGTTCGTAAGCGAAGTCCTTCCCAGTTGTCGATAGCTGGGCGGACGTCGAGGTAGAATGAGAGGTTGTTGGCGGAGGGACCTTGACTGTGTCCGGTGTAAAAGTCGATGACATATCTCAGACGAGTTCCACAGCGGTCGACGACCCAGTCGTGTCGGTCAAATGGCGCAGAGTACCTACATCTATATGAGACCAAGTTCATTGATACGAGAAACATGAGAGCTCACCCAAGAAGCATCTTCCACCTCGCCTTGGGAGTCCTATCTTGCGGCCTGCCCTTGAAGCTAACCAACTTGACACCCCCACACTTTTCCCCACCCTGGCCCGTCTCCCACTTCATCAACTCTGCCCATGCACGCTCATTAACGGCGTTATGTATGGGGACGATGACTTGCATATCTGGTGCGTGCGGGTTGTGTTTCTTGCGTTCCATGGCGGCATAGAACTGGGCTTGGGAAGGGTAGACCCAGTTCGATCCGTCTGTGCGTGGTATTGAAGAGACTTCTCGGTCAGTGGGAAGACGAGAGTTCGTGGGTGTTGTAATTGTAGATGAGCTGGAGTGGGCGGGAGTGGATGCATCTTTGGAGGAGAACCAGGATATCCATGACGAACGAGTATCGTGGTCTACGGGACATTTCTCGGCAGATGAAGCTGAGTGGTCTACAGGACATGATGCTTGTGATTTTGAGGACGATGCTGCGAACGCTGCGTGGTCTACGGGGCACTTGTCTTCACTGGCCATGGCTGTCTTGTGCAGAGGCAAGCAGCCAATTGCCGCTTCGATTATTGCAGGGAATTGATAGCCGCCGTTGTGTCCCGAAAAGGCAGCGTCGGGACAGTGACGCCTACGAGTGTCACGAGAGAAGCGACCGGTTTAGATTAGCCGGATGGAAGTGCACCGGCTTGGACGCCTCTCACAACACTATCACACTCTTAAGCAGATCAACTGCTGTATATATACCATGCTCTTCCCCACCTGTAATCATCACTTCCCCAGTCTTCCTCGACCACCACCGCCATCATGCCGTCCTCACCACAAATCCTCTCTACCCCTCTCACAAAGCTCTTCAAAATTAATCATCCTGTGATGCTCGCAGGTACGCGCCGTGTCTTATAAACAAACGCGACATGACACTAACAACCCCCCAGGTATGAACGTCGCCGCTGGCCCAAAGCTAGCAGCAGCAGTCACCAATGCAGGTACGCACGCACACCATACATGCTCTCATATATCCCTCACACCCACTCCAGGTGGCATTGGGGTAATCGGTGGTCTCCGCCAAAACCCCAAGATGTTGCAGAATTCTATTGACGAGATCAAAGAGAACCTCGAGGACAAGAACGCTCCCTTCGGTGTTGATTTACTCCTCCCCCAGGTTGGCGGCAACGCCAGGAAGACAAACGTACGTCTCTATCAATGCCTGTCACCGCGGTATATATTGGGAAGAGTCGGCTTATTGACGGGTTCACGCTTTTCGATAGTATGACTACACGAATGGACAACTGCCTGAACTCGTGGACGTCATCATCCGAAACAAGGCCGCACTCTTCGTCTGCGCCGTCGGTGTCCCTCCAAAGGAGATGGTTGACAAGCTGCATGCAGCCGGCATCCCTGTCATGAAGTACGTCGCCTCTCCCTCATTTATATTCCTACAGGTCTCTCATACAAGTTTCTTTTCATTAGCATGGTCGGACACCCGAAACACGTCGCCAAAGCCCTTGAGCGCGGCGTCGACATCATTTGCGCACAGGGCGGCGAAGGTGGAGGTCACACGGGTGACACGCCCTTCTCTGTCCTTATTCCCGCTTGCCTTGACGCTGTCAATGGACACAAGTCCCCTCTGACAGGCGAACAAATCCTCGTCGTCGCCGCGGGAGGTATCGCAGACGGAAGAGGCCTTGCCGCCGCACTCGCGTAAGTCTCCATGAAGTTAAAACGAATACCATCCCAATACTTACATTTATCCTATGCAATGTAGATACGGCGCTGCAGGCGTCTGGGTAGGCACCCGCTTCGTCGCCTCGACCGAAGCCGGCGCCCCACCCAAGCACAAACAAGAGCTCGTCTCCGCCGGGTTCGACGACACCGTCCGCACACTCATCTACACCGGCCGACCTTTGAACGTCCGCAAGACGAAATACGTCGAGGATTGGGAACAGAACCGCCAGAGCGAGATCAAGGAGTTGACGAGCAAGGGCACGATCCCGCATGAGCTTGAGGTGGAGAAGAAGCCGGAGGTTTCGGTGCCGGGGAGACCTTGGTTGATGGGGAAGGTGGCTGCGTTGGTTAACGTGAGTTGTTGGCCCTCTGAATACTGCTTTGAATGTGTTGTTGACGATGGTTTCCCTCTACTCTCGTAGGATGTCAAACCGGCGAAGGAGATGTACGTACCGTTTTTCTTCCCTTCGTTTCGTGTTTGCTAACATTCGCTCTCCCAGTGTCGACGAGATGGTGACCACAGCCGCCAAGCGTCTCAACGAGACCTCAAGTTTCGTCGTCGCCAGGACTAAGCTATAGGTCGACCGGTTGCGACCTCGAGCCCTTGGACTGTCGCTTTACTCATCTACTACCATTGTCATTCTTGATTTCCTTTTCTGTGAATCCTGTTGGATATAGGAGTATGTATGTACGTTAACGATTCGCTGTAAATATCTCATTACCTCATGTTCTGAGCGAGTAAGATGAAGGTGAAGAAGAGGGGGGAAGTATACGCACAAAGGAACGCACACTAGTATCACCGTGACCATGGTGGATTAGTTGTATAGGTATAATATGGATACGAATGTGAGGATACATACAGGTCACACCTGTCTACCAAGCGCGATTGGCCGGAAGTGGGCAGGGAGAAGAAAAAGGAGGTTACGATACAAGAGTTTGTAGAGAGGAGACGAGAAGAAAAATAAAGAGAATGAAAGTACGAGCGGGAGAGATAACGTAGTATAAATACGTGGTATCCTACGTCGAGTCGGGGTCTAAAAGTCGCAGACTGCGTATAGTGCGGTCTGTCGGGGGTAAAACGAAGAGTGGGGAGTAGAAGAGAGAGAAACGGAGAGAGGGGGAGAGAAAATAGGCTACAGAGGGTCGGTCTCATGTTCGAATTGAGGTAAGAGAGATAGAGATAGAGAGAAAGGAGAGAGGGGTATGCAGCATTGAAATGCGCAATAATCAAGAAGCTAAGTAGATAATGGGGGATTTAATCAAGTGTACGAACGAATACGCCGAAGAGGCGCAATAAATATGAGAAGTCATAGAGGACGGTTTCGCGGAGCAAAGAGGGTCGACTCGAGAGGCGGAGTGGAGAGAAGAGCCAAGTCTCAATACACCCTCCAGCAGAGATCCACGCGTAGGATGTTCAATCCGGAGACTTCGAACACTCCCCAGGGAGGCGTCCGCATCGAGGGGGGTATGAAGAGCCCGGCTGTGCGAGAGTTTCTAGAATTCTAGGAATTGGTATTCGACGGGGTCGAATCGCTTATGGATGTCTCGAGGACTCTCTTCGTGTACTAGACCGGGGATTTCTTCGGCTGGAGGGAGAGGGAGGCGGGAGAAGTGGCGCATGTCTTCTACGGAGGATACGTGAGGGACGATTGGCGCCTGCGTAAAAAATTGTGGGTTAAAACCGTCAATGGATGTTATAAGAAATCCTGCTTACTCTGATCTCACGACGCTCGAGGGCGTCCCAGTCAACACCTCTGAACCATGGATGCTCCAGTACGTCTTGTGCACCACCGATCAAATTACCCAGTCGTTTACTCCTATCAGGGTGTAAGAAAGCCTTGATAATATCTCTCGACAGGTGGTCCATATCCTTCGGCCAATGAATCTTTCCTCTCAATATTTTCTCGTAGATCCCATATGCAGTTTCGTCGAAGAATGGAGGATACCCGACCATCATTTCGTACGCCAAGATTCCACAAGCCCACCAGTCAGCGGCCTTTCCGTGTCCGTCAGACTGTATAATCTCGGGCGCGAGGTATTCCGGTGTACCGCACAACGTCCAGGTACGGTCGTCTACGATTTTGGCGAAGCCGAAGTCCGTAAGACGGACGTATCCGCGTGAGTCGAGGAGGAGGTTCTCGGGTTTGAGGTCGCGGTAGATGATATTGAAAGAGTGGAGATATTTGAGTGCGAGTATGATTGTGGCCAGGTAGAAGCGAGTCACGTCGGGAGTAAACCGTTGTGCACGTCGAAGGTGCGTGAAGAGTTCGCCTCCGGGGACGTATGAGAGGAGCATGTATATGTTCATGCTGTCTTGGAACGTGGCGTACAAGTCCACAATGAATGGGTGTCGAACGCGGGATAGGATGTATCGCTCTGCGTTGACGTGCTCCACTTGTCGTAGACGTACGATTTCGTTCTTTCGGAGGACCTTCATGGCGAAACAGTTGTTTACTCCATTCGAGGATGTACCGCGAAGCTTGACAAGGAGGACACGACCAAAGGTTCCAGTACCTATATCGAAGAGACGCACTCAAAGAAGCGATGGGAAAGAATTATGACGTTCTACGCACCTAATGTACCCTTGACCTCAAAGTCCGTTAACCTCAATGGCCCTCCCTTCTGTACATGCGATTGTTCATCCTCCAAATGTCTCACGGGCGGGGCAACGTTGCCGGGTGTAGATAGTCGCCGAGAGTCCACGTCCATCCGCTCCCCGGACTGCAGTGCCTCCCGACTAGCTCTCCTGGACCCAGGTACAGGCCTCATCACCTGTAAAGCGCCACTCTTCACCTGCTGTGCTCCGTTCGTGTGATCCATTGTAGATTGAGCAGAAGTGTCGTTGGTGACAGGTGGAAGTGCGTGGTGTTGAGTGCCATTCTCGCTACGGCCTGGGGATAGTGGAGGAGTAATCGGGCCGTCGGTTACCATGAAAGTCGAATCTCGTTTAGCGGAGACGTTCTCCGTGAAAGGGCCCAGACGGAGTGGTTCGATGGAGACTGAGAGGGGTAAAGAGGCAGATCTATATCCTGGATAGATTGTTTGGTCCATTTGGGCACAAGGCTACAAAAGTCCGTTTGATTAGGGAATTTAGTGACGGATGCTGTGAGGGAAAGCGTTGAGCCACACAAAATATCTGAACAGTAAACGAGCGACATACTTCAGGATTAAATTGTGAGTAGTAAAGATATCGAAAAGGGAAGAAAGGGACGATATTGCCACCTAAGGGTGTATATATAGCTGGCAGTAGACCGAGACGGCGCGAGATACGTAGTCAGCAGCGGCGCTGATCAGAGTGCCCCGTCCCGACCTGCAAGTTTATTAGCTGATTTTTCAGAATAGTTCCAGGATGAGTATAGTATGCGCCTGCGCAAGGCAAGGTCAGTAGAGATACAGCTGGATAATGGTGGTTGGGAGGAGAAGGGAATAGTCGCGGTAGTGGTCAAAGCTCTCAACTTTGAATGGACATCCATCAAAACGGGCAGAGATGAGCAATACAATCGGCCACGTGTGTCGTGCGTCTATCAAGGGTTGCGCTCGATTTAGGCAGCTGTCGTGGTTGAAACTGGGGCATTTTTCGCACCAGCCCGACATCTCCATGGCATGTTGCTACGGGAAAGCATATGTACTTGTCCTCCATGGTTCAACGGCTTTGCCATGAAATGTCCATCGCATTGGCAACCAGAACGTCAGCCCATGCCAAAGACCGCTCAACTTCCCACGTTTGCCGGCCTCAATACAACAGGTGAACAACTCGATCAACAGTATCTAATCAGCGAGGGTGGTAGATGTTGTCGAAAGATAGATCCAATTAGGAGCGAGAACCTATTTTATATCGCCCCCAACTGTTAAGGGAGAAGTGTAATAGGTGTTCGGATAGTAGCAGACTGATCCGCATTTATCAGACTCTTCCGAATATCCAGAGGTCATCCCTTACATTGTTCCAATGTCAGGACTCAAGTTCCACGTTATGCCACATTCGCCTGAGAGCATGCACAAAGATTCAGCTGGATATTTCTCGGATTGATATTGAGCACCATCATGTACATCACAATCCAAAAGCGATGGTAGGTGATCCATAGATTCCGTTGATGATCTTTGCATCCCCTCCTTCTCCGGCGCCAGCAGCCACATAGATCGGCACAAAGTGATCCTCCCGTGGATGAGCAGCACGGAAGGCAGGGTGCCGCGTAAGTGCCTTGAGGCGTTCCTTGCGGCGATCACCCTAAGAGTGTTTCCAGTCAGCTCCCCTGAGATGTACATCATAATAGCGTGGGGAGAAATCCACTCACATCTGGCTCAGCCGCTGCTTCCAGGACTGCCCTGTCAAACTCCTTGTAGTGCGGGCCCGCTGTTTCTTCCGCGAAGGCAGAGAAATCGCGTAAGTTATGGACGATCAGACCCCCAGAGATAATCAAGATCTGTTCCTCTCTAAGATAGATACAGAACAACGATAAGACTGGGATGATGATCACAGATAGCACTTAACTGACCTCAGTTTCTTGACCGCTTGTCCAATACGCCAGTTATCCTCTGGATCGAGCGTGCTGTCCATTGATACTTCAATGATAGGGACTTCAGTGAACTCCTCGCCAAACATGATCCTAAATGGTACGAAGACACCGTGATCAAAGCCGGGCGACTTCTTATGCAGACCATCCAAACCACGCGGCTCAAGTTTCGAGGTGGTCCGCGCAGGTATACCAGCCTACGTGCCAGAGATGATGAGGTAGATATCTTTGACATATAGGTCATATCGCTCACCTTCTTGAATACCTGTACAACCCGCTGAGAAATGGCACTGTCTCCACGCGACTTGAACTTGAGCTGGTAGAGTTCCGGAGGGAACCCGTAGTAATCATAGAAGAGGGGGTTCTCATCACCATAGTCAGACACTTCATATCAAAATTAGTTGTTTGCTGCCAAACTGGCTCGAACCTGAACTAAGACTCACCTAAACGTTCACCGGAGGTGTCCCAGTGCGCACTGAAGACAACGATAGCCTTCGGCTTGTACTTTTGCAGTAAAGCCGGGCCAAAGTCCTTCAAGAAGCGAGCGTTAGGCCCGTTAGGACCATTATGCGCCAGTGTTGCAGAAGGTCCCCTGAAATCTTCAGCGTTGTTGAAAGCTAGCATAGGCGAACCATGTCCGAAGAAGAACACGGGAATCCTAGACGGATTTTCCGGGAGGGAGTCAAGGGCTTTCTTCCACTCCTCTTGAGTCCTTGGACCTAGGTGAGATGTGGTAGACATGCTGGTCGTCGCGTTCCGACTGTTATACCTGAGGGACCGCTGAAGCGATGTCCGTAGAGGTTGAAGACCTGGGAGCTTGAACACGACAGCGAGTAATGCGGCTAAGAGCGCGAGCTGGAAGATTGTCCTGTATGCCAGGGCGACGAGACGAATGGTGTAGAGCGGCGTGTGTTGTCGACATCGTTGGGGACGAGGTCGTTGTTATATGCAGTCTCGAGTTGCGAATTTGGCGATATTAGCAAGCCTATAGAGTGCTGACACTAGCGTCCTCACGTAAGCAGATCAAACGAGTATAATGGCGCCTATTTACGTACCTGGAAGTCAGACACTCACAACGACGTTGGCCGCCACCAAGAAACGGTTCGGTTTATAGTCGCGTTTCATTACCGTTGACAAGAAGTAGGTTGCTGTAGTGTGAACCTATAGAGTCACATGGCAAACAGAGTAGGAGCAAGCAGCTGGCTGAGGGGGACAATTGTCCGCAAAGGCGGTGGTTCCTCAATAGCCAGCACGCGAACGAACACCCCGCAGATTCAAAGCACCTCCACGACAATATTTGGTGGTGGTGTCAAGGATCCATCTGGGAGGACGTCCGAGTACTTTGTGAGTAACGTCGCCCCCCTGTTTGTATATACTGATTCCTAATGAGCGCCGCGCTGAATAATGCGGCTGTTAGGCAATGGACGACCAATGTCCTGTATGTAAATCCGACCGCTACTTGAACCCCAAGCTACGGTTGCTTGTCAGCGCATGTTACCATAAGATGTAGGCTTTCCGTCAGCATATACCGTCATCAGGACACTAAACGAGAGCAATAGGTGCGAGTCATGCATTGACAGACTGTTCACACTAGGCCCAGCACCGTGCCCGATATGTAACAAGACCTTACGCAAGCTAGCATTTACCCCTCAGACCTTTGAGGATCTGGATGTGGAAAAAGAAGTGGCCGTACGGCGGCGTATAGCGAAAGAGTAAGCATACTCTCGTCATCTTCGTACCTGTGATAAATCACCGACCGGGATGCTTTGATAGCTTTAACAAACGTCAGGAGGATTTTCCAGACTTGCGATCGTATAATGACTATCTGGAGGAAGTTGAAGATATCGGTATGCATCTGACTGCACCATCATTCCTAAGCATCGAAGTACTGACAAATCCTTAGCGTTTAACCTGATCAACGACATTGATATACCAGAGACCGAGGCCCGCATAGCCAAATACAAACAAGAGAATGCGGAAACTATCCGTCTTAACCACGAACGTGAGGAACAATATGCGCAGTACCTCAAAGAGCTCGAAGAGGCAGAGCGACAAGAACGCGAACAACGGGCGTTGGAACTGCGACGAGCGGAAGAGGAGGAGCGAGAGGAACGTGAGAAAGGTAGACAGGAGCTCATTGACAAACTGGAGACGAGCAACAAGGACGCGGCGAAGCTTGTAGCGCGAGCGAAGCTGGAGGCACAAAGACGTGCATCCTCCAGAGTATCAACGAACGCCTTTGCCAGTTCTACAAGGGGAAGAGGACGGGCTGCCCCAGTAGCTGCCATCCCCGACGTTCCTCATGTTCCACTTGAAGACGACTGGTATGCGTACGAGGACAAGATTACGCTAAGGACCGATTACGACGATCCGATTAGTGAAGCTGTCAGGCGGGATAGGGAGGGTATCATGCGAGCTGGAGGGTACTTTATGGAACAGGCCTGGGAGAGAGCATTGCGAAGCGCAGTTGCGGGCTTGGAGATTGCACCTCTAAAAGGTTTACACCCTACTGCTTCCAGCTTGCCCACCTCACGAAGTGGTGATGTTACGATGGCATCAGCCTGAGGTGTGGGATCTTCTTCGTGCGTTTGTTTTCTGTCGCTGTGTCCGTTTTATTCCAGTCGTGTTATACTACCCAAGTACTACCGTGTACACTATACAGTATTAAAATATTCAATCGCAAAGCAAAAATGAATTAAGATAACTCGCTAATGCCCTTACTGGGGATGAAAATGCGATATTTACAACGAGTTCCGAACCGGTGGTATCCTTTGACTGGTCACGACCTTCCGAGCTTGTCGCTCTGAGGGAGTAAGCGGGTCAGTCATTGAGAAGTAAAGTACCTGGTACTTATCCTTCTTTCTATTAAGCATTTAGGTCAGCTACACCTTGGTCAGGCACGGGCTCTTAATACACCACGTACCCAAGAGTTTTCGCCTTGACCCGAAAATTCTCAGCCACCTTATTCCAATCCACTTCAATTGGACGCCTGCTCGTCGCTTCGCCCTCGCCCTCATCGTCGCTGATAACAATGACCTCATCACCAGCTCGCACTCGCTTCGCATTTGACGATGTCGCTCGTGCATGTTCTATGGACGCGTCGCTCGCATTACGTTTCCGCCGACTTTGCTGTGGGTGGAAGACTTTGTTGACAACCTTAGACGGCGAGAGCTTGTGCTTTAAGGGACTGTGAGATCGCTGATCCCCGTGAGACGATAGCTGTGATGGGAGCTCAGAGATGGCAAGTTGACGAAGCGGGTCAGGAATCCGTCTAGAAGGTCAATGTCAGGATGCCGAAGCCAAATAGAGACATGCAGATTGAACTGGTACCTTGATGGGTCGAACATTAGTAGATTAATTGATCCATCTTTTTTGCGCTCAAAGCCAATTACAGTCCGAGAGTGTCCTGAGTGTTGGAGGACGATCGGTGGCTTGTCTGTGACAATGATTGGGGAAGCACCAAGGAGCGCTTGATTGATATTGACATGCCGGGAAGTACCTTCGCCTTGTGAGAAATAATCGATAATCCAATTGACGAGTAATTCAGGACCTGTCATATTGCTCGATGTAAGGCACAATCCCGATTGTGAAAAGCGTTGAACTAACTTACCTCGTTTGTTCAGCTCAAAGTCCACCAGGCGCGCCCTGATTCACTGTCAGTATACCAAAACGTTCAACGATGAGGCACGTACGGTATTCCTCGATATGTGAACGCCACGTATAGTTCTACAAGAAATTATGTTTCCTGCAAACAGTATCGAGATGAAATATAGTCACCTGCAGTCCCAATCCACTTAGATGTACCCGTTAGCTTATTTTTCAGCTGTTCAGCCCCTTCCTGGTCGTACCCTTCAACGACAGATCCTGGTCATCAGCAACTTCGTTTTGCGTACGAGCTCGCTCTCTGATTGACCTTCTTTCCAAGCCTCTTCGATCAGCTTTTGCAACCTCCTGATTCCAGGAGGACTGGGCGATTCAAGCAGTGCTGCATATCGTGGTTGCTGTTCTTGACCCATAAGAGCTGTGCACGCCATTAGATAGTTCCGGTAACTGTAGCGGTTTAGTGAGCCCAAGTTTGTACTTATGGGTTTAGTACACACCCACAGCCCCAGCCTCTATCCCAACCTTCCGAAACCACGTGAACCACCGCAGGGGAGCACAAATACGCCTTCTGCATTAGGCCCTTGCCATGAGATTTGGCTAGCGCCTTCTTCAAGATGGGTATGAGTCCTGTAAACAGTGGTGAGTGCTGTAGGGCATGTGCTTCAACCTTGACGAACCAGGAGTATAGTTCGGCGGAGGAGCGGCTTTATCAGCAAGATACCAGAATGCATCGTTCTTTTCCTTAGCCAAGTTCATTTTGGTACTAAATAGTCGAGACTGAAATATTTGTTTCTTCTGACCGTCAGTGGCTTGCTTCTTGGGAGAATGCGTAGATGATCCGGCTATACACCATAAGTGTCAAACGTAGTAGTCTGAGTTATAGAACGGAGCGTTGACACAAACCTCGCGGTTCCTCCACAAAGTGATCATTGCAATGTGCGTTCCGCTGGTCTGGAGACATGTGTCCAAGATCGTGATGGCATGTTGGACATCCGATGGCACTAAAGCTCCAGATTAAGTAATTGAAATATAGCCGCAAGCAATCAAAACATACGCCTCAGCCTGGTATAAGAACTGAATGTCGTCATCGCGGTCATGGCCAGCCATCTAAGTGGCTTTATAGGAGCAATCTGCTGATACATTAGCTCTGCGGTTCACGAAGTTAATGCTCAGCAAACCTACTCCTCAGACAGTGTGCACGGGCTTGAGCGACTCAAACGGCGTGGCAGTAGGGAAGAAGGAAGGTGCACCATTCGCTTGCGGGTTCTGCGCAACACGTGGCCGACACGTGGAATTATTGATTGAGACGAACTTAGTGGAAGATGGACGATCTAACATCAATGGCCATGTAAGGTATTTGATGGCTTGGTGGCGTCCGCACCGCTCGGGCCACAGGGTCACAGACCGTGACAATCTAAGTTTTACAGGCGTTGAATGACGCACACAAAACTTCAAGTTGCGCCGCTCGCTCGAAACACACAACGTATATTCTTGTGAGGGATCACGACATGCAGTCAGTATCTCGGTCGGGGTTCGCGCAGCACTAGACGCGATTACTACAACCCAAGACTCACATTCCAGAACTTCAAGTCGAATGTCGGCCGGAGTATAACGCAACTATAGTCTATTTATACTTACGACCGAGTGGCCAGCTAACAGAGGTTCGTTATTTTTGCCTATTACTACGTGCGACATCCATATGCCATCTAACGAGCGCGATGCATACACCCGCTGATTCCCTTGTGATCAAAATGTACAACAACTGCGGCACTCCAGTTTTTTTGATCCGTACTCACCAAAAGCACAATCGGATAACGTTTGTCATGAGATACATACCTTCGGCACGCTCTACGCTCGGTGAGCGTGAGAGGAACAACTTGTATTCAAGTAGACAGTGTATTCAAGCCGCTCAGGCCATAAGGTGTAGTCATCATGCTCGGTACCCCGCCGCGTAAAGGATCAAGTAAGAATGATAGCATGAACCACAACTGCGTGCGACTGAACGCGAATCATCATTGTTGCATTCGATTCGCTCTTTCCAATAAGTCGAATATTCGCTTACCAGGTGAGCAAATGGACAAGCCGCTACACGGCAGTAACCTGGCCAAAACTAGACGGTTGAGTGGCCAAAGGTATATAAATACCCCTCTAACCAAAGTAGAGAGCAGCCAGAACCCAACCGTATCTTTCTCCTTTCTCATTCGACTCGAGTAGAAAGGTAGACTTCATTCATCCCGCCCACCAACCATGAGCTCACCTCCCGTCCTAGCAAATACCAGAATGAAGCTTTTCGCCTTGGTTTCGATCTTGGCTTTCGTCACTACGAGTGTCGTGGCTGCACCCGGATGGCCTACCACCATCTCTAACAACGTCGTTCCTACCGGAAATCCCAATCAAGTTGACGCAAACTTCCCTTACGCGAGAGTCAAGCGTGAAGGTGGAGGAGGCGGAGGCGGGGAAACTGACTGGAAGCGCGAAGGTGGCGGCGGTGGTGGAGGAGAGACCGATTGGAAGCGTGAAGGTGGCGGCGGTGGTGGAGGAGAGACCGACTGGAAACGAGAGGGTGGCGGAGGAGGAGGTGGAGAGACCGACTGGAAGCGCGAGAGCGGCGGTGGAGGAGGAGGCGAGACCGATTGGAAGCGCGAAGGCGGTGGAGGAGGCGGAGGAGAAACTGATTGGAAACGAGAGGGAGGCGGTGGTGGAGGAGGGGAAACCGACTGGAAACGAGAGGGAGGCGGTGGTGGAGGAGGGGAAACCGACTGGAGGCGCGAGGGCGGCGGAGGAGGTGGAGGGGAGACTGACTGGTAAATAATTTACACAGTACTGTATAGTCTCCTACTAGCTCTCCTTGAAGTCTCCAAGTTAATCTCCATCGCACGGCCCTGTAGTTTATTGTTGATCAGATCACTGAGACCGCAATGAAATGAATAGCAATCACAATGGCTCGCGTAGCTCAGCAACATTCTCAGACCGAATATAAACCTGTTTATTCTAGAACGTCAGCCCATAAGGAGCAGTAGGCTGTGTATTAACGCTTTCTCACCTGGAAATATAGAGCGATCACTGTTCTAGTATTTTGGGGTCCGATGATCTAGTATAATTTAAGGCAGTCCATAGGTCACGTAAATGCTCCGAAATTCTAATAAACAACATACTATCTCATCAAATACAAGCCAGATTTTCGAAGTGAACGTCTTTCTGGCCCAACTCGGGATGGTCAATTCCCGCTCAGGCTGTGGCTGCTGTCAGCCTCAGATAGGGACATCATCCCGAACCCATTTTGGAGAGTTCTCCGTAACAGATGCCAACGCAAGAAGAGCTTCGCGTCGGGACACCAGTAAAGGAAAATCCGCACGGGTTGTGGCTGACGGTCCGCACTATATTTCTCACCGTCAGAACCTATAAATCGTCGTTGGTCTGGCCCCCGTATCTTCCTCTCACCTTTCTTTTTTACAGCGATATTCCTCCCTCTTCTCCTTTCCCTCACGATAGAAGATGAGTATTCTCCCCTGCTCCCGTAATTGCGAGGCTTGATGCTAACTGGCTCTCCTTTCATCGCGCAGGGTCACGGCTGGAGTCGACTCGAGGAGTTGGAGGTAGGGGGTTACTACAATGAAGGTGCATGTTATTTTTCATCAAGGTAGGTATAACAAGGTGCGTAGTTGTTCATCCGTCGAAGGTGAGTCTTTTCTTTGTCAGCCGCATGTGAGTGCTTTCCTTCACTGTAAGGCAGGTGTTTACGTTATCGCACTAAGCCGCATCGCTGACTTCGTACGTAGGGAGGTTTGTGCTGACCAGGTGAGTGTTTCCTTGTTCACGAAGGTAGGTCGTTCTTTCCTGTTAAGGTACTTTTTCTCATGTCAGCCGCAGGTGAGTGCTTCCTTCGTAGTACGGTAGGTATTTCCTTGGTATGTGAAGGTAGATAGCTGATGTTTTCATTAGGTGGGGTCGTGCTTACCAGGTGAATGTCTCAGGCTCTGTTTAGAAGATTGCTCGTAAAGGTAGGTGTTCCTTTACTACAAAGGTGAGTCGTTTCCTTCGTTATAATGTGAGTCGTTTCTCTGCTTGAAAGGTGAGTGATGCCTTCCATATTACGGTAGATTTTTCTTTTGTCTGCAAGGTACATCGCTCCTCCATCGACGAAAAGGTGAGTCTTCTCTCCACTGTAGTAGGTCATTTCCTCTAGCAAAAGTGAGTTTTCCTTCTTCAACGAGGTGCGTTCCCTTCTTACTTGGTGTTCTCGTGGTAGATAGAGTAGATACATCTCGGAGCGCGGGTGCGGACCTCTTCGTGGTCTCCGGGACAAGTACTTGCTTCGGAGAGGAAACCAACCCGCGCCCAATATTTGTACTTAGCATAGATTCTATAAAACAGAAATAGATGCCTTTTTCCTTTCTCGCCGAATCGAGTCTGAAAAGGTGTGATCGTGGTCGTGGTCAGCCACAATTGTAACGTTCTAAACTTCCCATCAAATTGCCACGTGCAGCCGTCCGAAACGTTGCACGTGATCTACGCAATAACAGTGGGCGACGCAAGCTCGACGCGCGGCTTATTGAAGCTTACTTACAGGTCCTCCTCCATCCACTTAACCCTTCATACGCCTGTAAACCGTCAACGATGTCTAGGTCTTATGATCGAGGTAGGAGCTCACTTTCACTACAAAATCAGTATAACTGACTGCTCCGTAGCCCTTACTGTCTTCTCCCCGGATGGCCATTTGTTCCAGGTACGCGATCTGCTTAATGGGATGAGGAGGGTCGCGTCATACCGTGTTCTGTATGACAGGTCGAATATGCTCTTGAAGCTGTGAGAAAGGGAACGTGTGCAGTGAGTACTACATCCCTCTACAGCACGAGATTGACTCCAATGTTCACATGCCAGGTTGGTGTCCGTGGTAAAGACGTTGTTGTGCTCGGCGTGGAGAAGAAATCCATCTTGCAACTGCAAGATCCCAGAACAGTGCGCAAGGTCGCCATGTTGGATGACCACATTTGTCTCGCATTCGCTGGTGCGTCGTGCACCATTCCTCTAAACTCGTTTTGTCTGATTGTCCCTAGGTCTTACGGCCGATGGTCGTGTTCTCATTGACAAGGCGCGGATAGAATGCCAGAGTCATCGACTAACAGTAGAGGACCCTGTAACCGTGGAATACATCACGAGACACATTGCAACCATACAGCAGGTATGTATGCCTTGTTTCAGCGTAGCCCGTGGGTCCTGACTGTCTCAGAAATACACGCAATCTGGAGGTGTCAGGCCATTCGGTATCTCAACACTCATAGTCGGTTTCGACCCCCATGACACCAAGCCTCGGCTGTATCAGACGGAGCCCAGTGGTATCTACAGTGAATGGAAGGTAAGGAGTATACCTTGACCTGACGCTCGTGGTTTTGCTCAATAAGCCTGCTGCAGGCCAACGCTATTGGTCGGTCATCGAAGACAGTACGAGAGTTCCTTGAGAAGAACCACAAGGACGATCTCTCTCGTGAGGATGCCATCAAGCTTACAGTCAAGTCACTGCTCGAAGTCGTACAAACCGGTGCAAAGAACATTGAGATCAGTGTGATGGAGAGCTATGGCAAAATCACTGTACGTCATTACTCCCACTTTATTCATTGTTGTAATGGCTACTCATTTGGACATACAGAGCTTGGAGCTCTCCGAGATTGAAGCAATTGTCACCAAGATCGAGCAGGAGAAGGAAGCTGGTACGTTCGCTTATGTGTTTTCAAACGAAACTATCCCCTTACAGTTGTGCAGACGCGGAAAGAAAACGTTCGAGGCTTGCGGCAACCGCAGCTGGTCAGGCTGCCATGAGCCAACGTGTTGGCGAAGGTTCCGCATGATAGGTACACTTGTAATTTTGGACCATACGTGTATATCAGATTTTCTACTGTTTTATGAGCCCAACCTGAGTGCAGCCTTCATGACATGAGCGAGATGATCGATGAAGCTGGTGACGCAAGATAAGATAAAGGATTGGCGATTACGGGGCGCGTGATTGGTCAGCGGTGCACTGATGACATAGCACCCAATTGACAGGCTCTGCAAGTTCCTCCGAATCTGAATTCGAATTCGAGTCCCACACTACCCATGCGCCCTTTGTTCTCTTCCAGCCATCTCTCTCGCAGATTATTCTCCTCCTCAGCCCTCAGAAGAATGAAAGTTATCCCCGTTCCTGTTCGTTCGGACAACTACGCCTACCTCATTGTCGACGAGGCAACGAACAAGGCTGCGGCTGTCGATGTCTACGACGTGCCAAAGGTCCAGGCTGCTGCAAAGCAAGCCGGTGTAGAAATTGTGGCGGGTTTGACGACCCATCATCATTATGACCACAGCGGCGGAAACGAGGTACGCACATACGCCTACACGTCTCTGAAGCCACTGAGCATCAGCTGAGAACATTGTCTATCACCTAGGCTTTCGTACGTGCCAGTGCTCATCTCCTGCAGCGCGTTGCTAAGGTCTCAGTAGGCGGCAGCTTTTCCTGGTGTTCCCATCTATGCCGGTAGCAATAAGGCTGCTGCTGCAACGAACATCGTCAAGGACAAGGACGAGTTTGACATTACGGAGAACATCCACGTAAAGTATGCGCTCACAACTTCAGAAGACTCTCCGATACTGACGACTAATATCCCGCTAGGTGTCTTCATACACCATGTCATACGCAGGACTCTATCTGCTACTATACCACGCCCTCTTCAACTTCGTCATCCAGTCATCCCGGCGGCGTGTTCACAGGTGACACTCTCTTCATTGCCGGATGCGGTCGCTTCTTTGAAGGCACGGCACCAGAGATGCACGCTGCCCTCTCTTACTTGGGTACACTCCCCGGTCAAACGATTGTATACAACGGACACGAATACACAAAAGGCAATCTGGCGTTTGCGAAGAGTGTGGAGCCCGAGAATCCGGCGTTTGAGAAGCTGGATCAGTTGGTCGCGGAGGGCGAGACAACGGGTAAGAGTACAATTGCCGACGAGAAGGAATGGAATCCTTTCGTAAGGCTGGATCAGCCTGCCATTCAGTGAGCCATAGCGTACAGTCTTCGTGAAGGAGAAACTGACTTGTCAATGTAGGCAAGCGACCGGCAAGTCGGGGGACAGCGAAGTCATGAATGCCCTTCGTGAATTAAAGAACAACTTCAGGGGGTGAGGGTAAGCTATTCTTGCTGGGTTGACTTTCGCGTCTGCTCACGGCAACTTGCAGAGACAGTAAACTTTGATCGGGGTTGACGAAGAATATCAATAATGGGGAAAACGAACTTGTCTACACTGCTATGTACTGCTTGCGAGACTGCCGTTCACTGTTCGATAAGTAAATTCTCTGTACTATCGAGCCCAAATATAATGATACCACTGCTTGGGCCTTCAGCACTTGGCTTCAGCATAAACCTGAGCAGCGAAGCACTGAGATAACAGCCATAACAAGCTCGGAAAACTTGAAAGGATATTGGACATACGTTGTAGTTGTCAGCATTCACAGCTGCGTTACGGTAGGATAGGCTCGTGACATAATCATGACTCGTGAGCGAATGATATTCGTGCTTTGAATTTACAGTAGTCACAGTCCGACTAGAGCTACTGGCGTCTACCTAGTAGTCGGACAGTTAAGCTACCAGCCACTGCTGCACATTGTAATCATAGCGCAAAGCGGGAAATATATTATCATCGTGTTATATAGTATTTGAAGTATCATACAGAATATTTTGGCGATTAATGTGAACGATGCAAGGCCGCTATGAATATTTTGCGAGCGCATCTCTCAAATCAGTCCAAACTGGGAAGTCGGACACTGCCTATCTACGCGCGGGAAAGTGGCGCCCGGACACCGTAACTTCAAGACATCAAAACTTTGTTCTGGCTCGTGCCCGCCTCATACGCAGAGAAGCAAAAAACTAAAGCCAGAATACTATGTTTTAGTTATCCGTGATTCATACTACCATCAAATTAACGGTTTCCACTATTCAATTCATGAAGAATACACTATCTTCGAGAAGAATTCGCAGTTTTGAAAGTACATCACCACGGACGCTATTCTCACCGATCTCTACTCACAAAAAATATAAGTATATTTATTTATCATACTTACACATCCTTCGAATCACTTTCCGTAATCATAGCTTTAATCGGAAGGACCGCACATGCACAGTCATTTTATCTCTTCATGGGCTGATTGAGTGATGTCCCTAAATCTCATGTTGTTTGTAAGCCTACTGGAAGACTAACTTTGGAGTGGATATCTTTCTGATACCTTGAATGTTGAGATAGGACAATCGTGCATATACTGCACAAGTTTCGTGGTTAAAATCGCTGTTCGTCTTGAACAGCGGTGTGCTGAACGAGAGAGGTCGCGAAATACCTTACGGTTTTTGGGTGATCCGGATGATGGCTCCCTTGATGACACTCGATTCACTAGCTGGCCTCGGGGCGGTGGAATGATAAGTCGACATATTGTTTTATTGATATCTTAGAGCTACCTAGTATATCCCGATTTGCATCCTATCTACTGCGAGACCTTGTATACCCCCAGTGTCCGACTACCCAGTGTGTCCGACTACCCGGTAGACGCTAGTACACGTTATGACTTCGATCCTCACGTCCAACCCGCCTCATATACGGTTCAGGAGACACCTCGTTCTCGCCAGTCTGCTCCCTGAACCCAGTCTCAGGACCAACAGCTGCCTCAACTTGCGGCACCGTCAACTCCGTAGCAGTTCCACTCTCATATGTACTCATCCCCCTCTGCCTCCGTCTCCTTCTAGAATGTGGCTCGACATTCACAAAGACAACACCATCATCCTCATCACTGCTACTCCATTCCTCGACCGTGTGACACCCTCCGATATCACTCATATCGCTCACGTCGTCATCCAACAATGGTGTGTGAGGGAAGGAGTTCGGTGGGCTAGAGACTGTCTCATCGTCCGAATCCACACTCGCCACCTTCGCATGCTTCTTGTTAGAGTGATTATGATGGCGAGAACGCGTAGGCGATGAAGGAGGATGAGAAGCAGGTTCTTCTGTGAGGTTCTTATCCGGGACAGGGAACCGAATGCAGTACGCGATGAACGTTGAGCACGCAGCGGCCACGAATACCACATGTAGGCCAGCTGCATAAGAGTCTCGAGCCGCGCGCTGCAGTCCAGGAGGTAGTTGGGCAACGAGGGTTGCCGAGCGCCGGATTTTCTCGATCATCTTTGAGCGAAAGTATAGATGTCAGACCGTTGAAAGGAGTAATATAGTGAGAACTATGTGCTTACCACTTCAGCTCCGGGGCCCGAAATTCGCTCATGAAGTGCTTTGTTGAGCGTGCTTTGGAACATGGCGGAGGACATGCCGACACCTGCCACTTGGCCTGCAAAACTGATTGGTCACAAATAATGGGCGCGTTGATGCAAAGTACGCACCGACTCCTCGCCAGAACTGACTGAACCCGGTGGCTTCTGCAAGCGCGGATACTGCAGATACCTAGTCAATAACGGAAACCCTCGTTTTATGGAAATGTGTTAAGACTTACCAGGAAGGTGTGCAAGCAGAGCGACTATGTAGGTTCGTAAGTTAGTTTTGCATATGGCGATATGACTAGCAAGCGACTGACTGAGCATAGTTTGCAGAACAACGGCATTCCCGAAACCAAGGGGGAACTATGATACCGGAAGGCGTTATAGTCAACAGTTTTCAATAGCCTTGAAGCACGTCACTTACAATTCCTAGCCAAAGAAGCAGAGGGTGCGAGCTTTCTTTCATCGAAGCAATCATGAGCGTAGAGATGAACGGCAGGAAACCGGCTACAAGGGTAAGCGTCCTGTAGCGTCCAGTGCGATGCATCCACCATCTAAGACATAACTCGAGTGAATATCATCCAACTCTGACATACGTGCTTGAGACATACCCAGCAAATAGTGACCCCATACTCAGTGAGACGCCATTTGGGATAAGATGTGCCCCGGCCTCGCTTGCGCTTGTGAGCAGTACTGTCTGAAAGAAAGTTGGAAGGTTGTACATGATGGCAAAGTTGCACATGGAGACCATGAAGGATGCTGTACCGACGAGGAAAGGGACTCGTTGCATGACGAGGTGAGGAGGGAAGACGGGCTCAACGGAGAAGCGGAACTCGACCAGCAGGAAGAGGAAGAAGAATGTGATGGCAAGGCTGAGGGGAATAAAGACATAAGGGGAATCCCACTGAGCGAAGATTAGATATCATGAGTGCTCAGGTTGATGAGCGAGGGAAGAAGACGTACAGGTTGTTCATTGGAATATTTGGTCGTGAGGAAGAAAAGGAAGGACAAAACCTTTCAGATGTGGATTAGCATGACGAGCCTTCACTGGCAGGAAGAGTATCATGCGACGTACGGATACCAGCAACGTGGAGCTGCCTCCGTAATCTATTCTTTTGAGAATATCCTTTGCACTACCACCTCGGCCCTGGGTAATTATGACAATCAATCAGCACGAGTTGTGGACGATAGCTGTGGGTGTCCTTACAGGAGTGGCATAGTGCAGGTTGATAGATGTCAAGATAAGGGAAAGTGCGAAGAGGGGCAGCTGAAATAAAAATGCCCAACGCCACCCGAATCTATCAAGTAGTTAATCATAGCCGTGGTAGACGTAAGGTGAGCTAAGCTCGCTCACCTATCGCTGATGTAGCCCCCAAATGGCCCACCCAGTCCCATGCCGAGCTATCGGTATAGTATCGTCAGTTAAACAGCGGTAACATGGGTAGCGTTCGCGCACTGCCCAACTCACACTTTCGAAGACAGAAGCGACGCCCTGGGTAATCCCTCTGGCCTAATCATTCAGATAATCACTGAGTGGTTCGTCGTGGAATCGAGAGGTAGGAGAGAAAGCTCACGCGCATGGAATACATATCACAAGTGATAATCCTAGCAAAGACAGAGTTAGAATCAGCTTGCCATCGATAAGCGCAGGATAGTTCGACTTACGATGCAGTGGTGAAGACACCCCCTCCTCCTATCCCCGTGAGCTATCGAGCCAGTTATAAGCATTTCTCCAACTTTCATACGGCCTGCCCTCGAACGTACAAATCTGGCAGCGATAAGCATTTCCATGCTGTTGGATAGGCCACAGGCAGCAGTTCCGACAGCAGCAAATATGACCGCTGTTTGATTAGCTGCTCGCCTTCCCATAGCATTGCATAATCGTCCATATAGAGGGGTAAACGTGCATGTTGCTAGGAGATAGCTGTTCGATCGTGAGATGAATGTCGGGAAGACATGTGTGCAGGAGGACTTACGCTGTCCCTAGCCAGCTAGCTTGATGTGACTTATTGAAGTCAGAAGATATAGAGGAAAGAACTGAGAGGGGGGAGAGAACGAGAGTCAGCGCTCGCATGCAACTTGTCGAGTAGGTGCACTGGTACTCAAGTACTCACGGGTGGCTACCAATGTTGCTACGTCACGAAAATCACGACAATCTTGGTGTCAGCACTGCATCTCTCACTGTAAAACCTTATCAAGGAACACATACTGTTGAGTGCCTGGAGATATAATGAAAAGGCGTGAGGATTGCGTCAACGACGGGTCGTCTGAGGGAATAGCGGTGGGGGATGGCGACTTACGGACAGAAAATTCGCAATCCAAACGCCTAGCAAAATGCCGTATCTTGTTGATTGAGGGAGCTCTAACGGTCCTAATTCACGGTCATCAAAATACGGTGCCTCGGAACACGTCTTCGCCTTTGTGGCGGCGGCCTGCAAGAGCGGTGTCCGCTCGGTATGTTGTTCGTGAGGGAGAGTCATGACGGGGTCGTGAGCGTTGGCCTGCAGATAATGCGCCCAGCTGGGACGGTCTCTCTTGGTATATACCCTGGGATCCAGGCGCCCCCGTGAAAGATTTCAGCAGGGCTGGCTCAATTCCCCCACGGTGGCGCGGTTCATGTCGAGACAGACAAACCCATGTCCGTCTGTGCGGAGCCAGCCCTAACGAATCAGACCCTCCCATGACCAGGAACAGTTGCCCGAAAAGAACTGTTGAGGCTCGATCTTAACGCGGTGGGTCAAATGGCATGTTTGTTCACAATTCGGAATTATGTGTCAATGGAATTGTCAGGCCTGGCATCTTGGCCTGTTCTTCTCCGTTCTTCTCAATGGGCGATCCGCGTGTGGGTTCCTGGTCCTGTCTGTGTACCCTGACTGCAATTCGGAATATGCACCGCACATTCCACTCCCGACCAGGGTTATATTCCGAATTCAAGTCTGTTTTCGTGCAAAGAGTATCTGCCTCTCAGAGACGGTCATTGCAGCAGTTTACTCGCTGTTGCTCACCTGAACTCTCCGCAGTTGCCCGCTAATCATTCGTATGTTATCTTTCTGATGATTCTCACTTCTTTCCTAGGTTCGCCAGCAACATTGTACGTACTTAGACTTTTGTTATCAAGAAACGAAAGGCCGTCGGTGTTCTGCTGGTGGGGTGTTGAAAGGCCGATTGGCTATTCTTCGATCGCAATACCGTGATGGGATGGCGCAATATGATAGACGCCAATAAAAGCGCCAAGCAATTAAGACTGCAGTCCGCGCTCTCGGTTGTGGCCACAACATGAGCCTTGCAGAGGTGAAAGCTTATACGAGTTATTTAGCACATATTGCCCTGCGTTATCCAAGAGGTCTGCTTAGCTATGGCCAAAGTACAGAGTATTTAAATGCGCTGATGTGTGAGAAAGTCGGTTCCACTTGGGAAAAGGGCGCGCTTGTAGATCGCGATAGCGAATCTAGCATACTCGATCACTGACGTTGTGGGGGCTAGATTAGGAAAGAACGAACACTCTTAAATCACTGGCAGCACGTTTGCTCATCCCTTGCGTGGCCTGTTCATTTTTGAGTGCTGTAGCATAGATTCTTCCTCACTCTCTTCAGAGCTAGCTATACCACTATGCTATGCACTTACCAGTTGCTGCCTACGAGCTCTATCACCGCCGCCGTGGGCGCGACAGATGCAAGTCGAACGGCAGTGTGAAATGGCACGTCTTGCGCTGACTTTAATGCAAGAAAGATAATCTAGGCCTACTGACTGCAATAGTGCCGTACGCCCGCATGTTTAACGTCGCTGTCAGTCGGCGGTAAGAATGCGACAAGCAAGCTAACGTTCCAGTCAAATGAAGTAGTAGAGGCATTGATGCTTTAGATAGCCTCGACTGCAGATGGAATATATTCATTACGACACGAGAGGATACGAAGAGTCACGTTTACATCCCAAGCGCGGTAGAAATACTCACGGGGGCCATTCCTCTACTTTCGAAGTGTGGAGACCGAGGACGGTATCTCCGTTTACGCCGGTATGTCAAAGCGACATCCCATTACCGGGTAAGTAGCCCGGTGTGTGAACAGCAAAGCAAATTATAGATAAGCTCACTGCCACTGCGGACAGAATGTTTGACAAGCGAGCGTTGTCGTAAAGCAGCTACTGTGCATACAGATACACACGGTCGGGAAGGGAAAACGCCAGCGGCCTCAACTTACAAGTTTATTTGGTGCGCGTACGCGACCTACGCATGGCCAGCAAACAGTTTAAGTGGCCATATTGGACTGGACAGGGGCCAACAGCCAGAGTCATAAGCATGATTTTGTCCACAGAAATCACGCCAGGCCACAACGCGTTCTTCTTGCACTTGATAATCGGTCGACAAGAATGTCCCGCAGATCCTCAGGATCTTTCGTACTTGCAGGGCCCTCTATATCCGATTCATCACGTAGTACAATGACAACCGTCGGAAAACTGCATTTCATCTCCCAAGATGGACATACCACATGTACAAATCGATAATGCAATAATAACCTGACATATGACTGCAGAAAACACTGCTCCGTGAATCAGAGACAGGAAGGCTACTTGCGCTTCTTGTTCTTTTTGGACGACTGCAAAGCGCATAAAGCCGTTAGCACTCGGATAGTAAGTAGAGTAAAGCGGCATACCTTTGAAGGAGTGCGAGGGGAAGCAGGACCTTCACCGTCGCTAGATGCAACACTCTCTGGGCTAGCAGGTGACAAATGTGCGGCGTTCGCAGGGGATACGGGAGTAGAAGGAGTGGCTGGAGTAGCAGGGGGAGCGGGGGTCGGGGGTGTTGCTTGTGCAGGCGCAGGAGAGGCTGGCTTGGCAGGTGAAGCGACGCCAGGTAACGAGTTGAGGGGAACAGCCTCTCCGACAGATGCATATGGGGTTGGCTCGGCTCTAAGAGACTTGATTCCATATCTTTGCTCTACAATGGGCAGAGTCATAGTAAGTAACACCATTTGCAGCCTCAACACATGTACGTGCTTACCTTTCTCTGCCCTGATAGCATTCATGCTCTCGACAATGTTTCTGACCTTCTCCGTGTTGTATAGCTCGGTGGCGGTCTGGAATATAAGTTGACCCCATCCCTCGACGAATGTATGTGCTTCGGCGGCGGTCTCGAGAATCTCGGCTTCAAGCTCACGCTCGGCTGCCAACAGGCTGTTCCACAACTCGTCTCCGATGGATCCCTTTTGGAGGAGGGCCTGCATGGCAGGCTTGTCTTCGCGAAGACGCATGATCCGATGAACGTCGGTGACGGCGCGGCGCATTAACGCAGCTTTGAGGAGGGCATCTGGAGCGGGCGGATCTGTTTTCTGCAAGAGCGACACATAGACGTCGCGTTCGTGGTGCCGCCCAAAGTAAGGCTCAATTGCTTTGCCTATGATGAGGGTCAGTACAAGGGCGATGTAGGCTATAAATTTATGACGTGCGTAACTTACTTTGTAGATGTCGTTTATAAAGCGTGCTGAAAACCCACAGGCCACCAAACACGATGAACACATATAGAAGTGGAACAAGGACGGACGCCATGGTCCAGATTGCTTTAAAGTAAGTTTGCTCGAGAGTCGGTGATGGTGGTGGTCGCGAAAGGAGTGGATGTCGATGTGGACGGCGACAGAGGTGACGAGGTACGTTTACAGCCGGCGTCTGAACGAAAGTGTTGAGCTGGCAGAGAGAACAGGTCGCGTGGCAATTTGATGCATCACCCATCACACGCGATTATCTCGGTAGACGCCGAGCGTTAATGATGTCGCTTTAGACGGACCGGCGACCCCATTACCCCGGATTATGACCATGAGCGGTTCCCCACCGTGTGTGAGCGAGAATCAGCAGCTGCGTCCCCCACACTCAATATAATTCCTTTCGGACAAGGACTTATTCGGATTTCTGGTTTATATTGCGCTCCTCGGTTATATAGCATCTCTTCCTGACACCCGACTACCTCCGCCATACTTTCCTCCAAACAACCATGTTCAGGCAATCTGCACTCAAGTCTTCAAGGACACTCTCGAGGCAATGGTCTTCACGAAGGCTGGCTTCAACAAAGGTGCGTGCATCTCTTTCCTGACTTCAACCATGTCTTGATATGTTGGCGAGCAGACTATCAGGGAAGCCCTGGAGGAGGTCATACCCGCAAAGCAAGCACAACTGAAGGCTCTGGTACGTCGACTCACCTTTGCCACATCGCTGCACATGCTAACCCTCTCATGCAGAAAACTGAGTATGGCTCCGCCGTCTTGGGTGATGTAAAGGTGGGCAACCCTAGCACCAGCTGTATTTACTATTCGCTGAACAGCCTGAAGGTCGAGCATCTCATTGGCGGCATGCGTGGTCTTAAGTCCATGCTGTGGGATGCCTCTGTTCTCGATCCCAATGAGGTACGCGTCCCAATGGATACCTTCGACTTCGTTCTCCTGTTCAACTTCATACCTCCAGGGCATTCGATTCCACGGCTTGTCCATCCCAGACTGCCAGAAACAACTGCCCGCAGCGCCAGGCGGCAAAGAGATCATCGCAGAGAGCATGCTCTGGCTCCTACTCACCGGCAAAATCCCCACAGAAGCAGAGACACGCCAGCTCTCCCGCCAACTCGCAGAGAAGGGAGAACTGCCCGAGCACGTCGTGAAGCTCATCGACTCGTACGAGTTTACCCCTTTCCCCGCATTCCCCGCAGATGCTAAGCATGTGATTTTTGTCTGTGGGCTCTAGGTTGCCGACGACCTTGCATCCGATGACACAGCTTGGTATGGGCGTGGCTGCCCTGAACCATGATAGCGTGTTCCAGGCTGCGTACGAGAAAGGTATCAAGAAGACAGAGTATTGGACGTACGCGCTTGAGGACTCGCTGAACCTCATCGCCAAGCTTCCTGCTTTGGCTGCGAGGATCTACCGCAATGTATACAAGCCCGAGAATGATCTTCCTGCAATCAACAAGGACCTGGACTTGGTTGGTGAGTGTGTATAACCTGAACATGGGAACCTTATGCTCATTATTCGTAGGCAACTACACCAACCTCCTTGGCTATGGAGATAACCACGACCTTACCGAGTACCTTCGTTTATACATCGCCATCCACGGCGACCACGAAGGAGGCAATGCGTCTGCGCACACCACCCGTAAGTCCGAAAGAATATATACGTATATAATGCAGCATGCTAACTTCCTCAACAGACTTAATTGCTTCCACGCTTGCGGACCCCTACCTCGCATACGCCGGTGCTCTCTACGCCTTAGCCGGTCCCCTTCACGGGTATGTTATAACAACCATTGGAGCTACACAAGATTTTCCTAACTCGAGTGTGCCACAGCTTAGCAAACCAGGAAGTACTCCGATGGCAGCTCAACCTACGCGAACAGCTCGGCGACAACATCACACACGACCACATCAGGGAGTTCCTCTGGAAGACTCTCAAGAGCGGACAAGTCGTCCCAGGGTCAGTACATACATTCCGTGTCTTTCTATGCGGAGTTGATAGTATAGCGAACTCACGTTGGATTTGATGTTGTTATGATAGGTACGGTCACGGTGTACTTCGAAACCCTGATCCTCGATTCATCGCATTGCAAGAATTCTGCGAGACCCGTCCTGAGCTTCTCGCCGATCCGGTGATTCAGCTTGTCAAGAAGGTCCGTAGCAATCACACGGCGGCCTAATACTTATGACTGAACAATGCTATACAGACTTATGAAGTAGCACCTAATGTATTGAAGGAGCACGGCAAGGTACGCACCTTCCCCCGGTAACTGCACCCCCAACTTATTCACTGACTCTTATGTCTTCATTGAATAGACAAAGAACCCATACCCGAACGTGGACGCTGCCTCGGGATGCGTGCTCTACCACTACGGTCTGACAGAATTCAAGGTCAGCTCCCACTCTTCTCCGCGTTTTCCACATCCTTCACTGACCCTCTTCTTTGCTGCAATGACAGTACTACACCGTCATCTTCGGTGTCTCGCGAGCACTCGGCGCGCTCACTCAAGTCGTCTGGGCTCGGGGTACGTCAACAACTCGCTCTTATTCTTCTTTGACTCTTGAAGCTGATGGAATGTTTGTTATTTGTAGCTCTGGGTTTGCCATTAGAGCGTCCGAAATGTAAGTCATGCATGCGGTTTCATTTTGTATGTATTTTGTAAGTTCGGGGTGCTGACATCCATGGTTTCTCTAGCACTTTCGATGGACGCGATCGAGAAGCTCGTCAAGTAGTGAATGTGAACTTGGACGCATGCGAGGAGCATGAATAAAACACTATGTGAAAACGGCACTTGACACGGGTTGCAGGCGTGCTCGATCTCTTGTATAACAGACACATTCTTTCTGCAAAATGCAATCGTAATTGCTTTCGTATGGACTTGAGTTCAGAGATTGCGTGCCTCACACCGATGATCAACCTAGGGAATCAACGAATGAAATTAATTTACTTAACTGAACCCCAAAGTGCGTTCACAACCAGTAGAAAACAAACTGACTCGAAAGAAAGAGTATATACAACCCTTATACAACAGTCAAAGAAGACGGTAAGAAACCTGTAGAAAGCTAACAACAGCGAGGAGGAAGATATGTAGTAGACCCAGAGGGAAAGTGTCGCAGGAAAGGTTTATACATCATACATGAGAACAAAGTTCAAAGTCAGAGGAAACACGATCAGCAAGAAAGCGTCTTTAGGTGATGCGTTCGTCAAAAAAGGAATCCAGCTTTAGAATCGACGAGGAGCTGCCTGCTGTGGGGGAGGTGCACCTCTTCCAGCAGGCGGGTATTGGCCAGGTGGTGGTGCGCCTCCAGGGCCCCTTGGGCCTGGAGGTGGGTATTGACCGGGTGGCGGCGGTCCTTGGGGATATCCCTGCGGCGGGCGAGGCCCTCCCTGAGGATAACCTTGTGGTGGGTACGGAGCACCACGCCCTGCAGGCGGAGGAGCTTGCATGTTTTGTGGAGGCATCGGTCCTCCGCGCCCCATAGGTCCCGGAGCAGGACTTGAATTGCTACGAATGGGCTGTGGCGGAGTAGGTCCGGGATCACGCAGTGACACTGGAGCGGGTCGCCCGTTTGGCACGCCTTGTGGCGGAACAGAACCCGGTGCACCTGGAGGAGGAGGGTTCTTTTCCGCAGCCTTTATGATCTCGTCGCTGGGTAAATGAATCATGTGAGTGCCAAGAAGCTTGGAGAAGGTGTGTTGTGAAATGAGAGCATACGCACTCAAGTAAGTTGAGGGCTGCGCAGAGAACGACCCATTCCACACAGTCCTCGTTGCCCTCACCGAGTGTTTGCCATACGGCTTTCTCTTCCTCCGTCTTTCCCGTTATTGATATACGAGTACCGCCGCCATTGGGACCCGGTGGGTTCTTCTGAATCTTGCCAAATTCAATACGCTTTGGTGGTATGTTGTGACCGGCGTAGGCGAAGTAGAACATACTCCAGAATGCGGCGTTCGGGTTGGGCTTGGAGATCTGGAAGAGCGGCAGATCTGCAGAATCCGGCGAAGGAAGGGCCAATTTGTAAATCGGGGAGAGAACACCTGTGTTCGCGATCGTCCATTTCAGGTTACGAGATGCTTCGCAACGCACGACCTTGGACGATGAGGACGCGGAGTGACCTGGGTCGGAGGCGGAGGCTTTACCGATAGGACTTGGACGGGGAGGGAATAGCTTTGCTACGCAGAGATCGCCTTGCGCAGAAGGAGTCAAGAGATAGTTCTCAGAGTTCTGTAATTTGCGCAACGGTGAGAAGAACGGTATGATAGACGTATAATGAGCACGTACGAAGTTGGTATGCAGGTAAGAGTACAGGATGTTCGCCGGTTGTCCTGTTGAACAGGATTAATTACTGCATACCTCGGAGAGTTTGTGTACATACCGTGAGGGGTAACTATCAAAGTTGGAAGATGGTTGGGTATCGGGGGATGCGTTGGCGAAGTGTAGACGGTATAAATAGCTTTATAGCGCGCCTTGCCGTGAGCATCGACCAGGCAGTAACAGGCTAGAGACTAACTTACCAGCCATGATTTGGCAAGGAAATAGAGGGAGGAAGGTGGGAGACTTTGCTGAGCAACAAGCGAGCGGAAAGGGGAGGAGGAGATGGTTGTCGAGAGCAAGGTGTTTGGAGGGCAGTCACCGCTGCAACAGACCTGACTACTAACTCAGAGGCGCCCAAGAGTACTCAGGCGTTCCCTCGCCGCATGGTCGGGTGCGCAGGTGACCGTGACCCCCGTGTGACAGCCGATAAGTGTCCCGCAAGCGCCCTCCCGCCATTCAGGGTGACGACTGTCACGACGGCGTTACGGATGGGTGTCGGCGTTGTAACGCTGTCTGCGCTCTCGAACTCTGAGGTTCATCGATTCTCTCGTTGGAACCGTCTCTGTCACCGACCACCACCCCCGACGCCCGCCCCAACATCCATCGAGCAGCTATACTAACACGTTTGTCGGCCTCAGCGTCGCAGCCATGAAGGGACTCAAGAAGACTCTGGTCAATCATCAATTTATGTGTTCAATGTACAGGAACGCGCTCTGACACCGCCCACAGCTCAACAGGACCAAATCGACCGAGTCTTCGTCCTCGAAAACAAAGGAATCGAAAACATCCGCTGCAGCCGCCGCAGCTGCAGCACCGCCGCCCCCGCCACCAAACGCCAACAAGCCGCTCCCGCAACCAGGCTCGGCAGTCGCCAGTCTCAGCAATCTAGCCAACAACAGCAACCACTCTTTGCCAGGATCCAATGGCTCTCTATCGTCCGGGAGATCAAACTCGAATTCATCCATAGGGAGTGCAGCGCAGCGGGGATACGCACCTCCAGATAGGGCGTCCCCTGCACCTCCCATTGTGGTCGTCAGTCCCGAGCAGGAGCCCATCGAGAGAACCTCACTCGGGGATGGACCAAACACTCCGCCCAGGTCAAGCACGCTCAACCGTCTCCGCACAGGGCCCAAGGACACTATCCCTATCGTAGGAAAGCCTCCTCGGAAGCAGCGCAGCAGCAGGTTTGTCGTTACAGAAAAGGTCGAGATCGAGAAGCTTCCGCCTTTCCTGGGTGTGTACCACCCTAAACTCAAAGAGTTTACGTCTTATTTACGTCCCTCCAGAGACAGCACCGAATGAACGACCACAGCTCTTCATTAGGAAGCTGCATCAATGCTCTGTTCTATTTGACTTCAATGATGCCAATGCCGAGCTGAAAGGAAAGCAGATCAAGACACAAACTTTACATGAAATGCTCGAGTACATCACCACGCAACGTAACGTTATTACAGACAACATATACCCTGAGGTCGTCAAGATGGTATGTCGTTTTCCGTCGTGAAGGCGACAAGTCGGCTGATGGGAATTTACGCGTGCAATTCCCATAGTTCGCAACGAACCTCTTCCGAGCAATACCTCCGCCCACCAATCCTCAAGGTGACGCCTATGATCCCGAAGAAGATGAGCCAGTCCTCGAGTTGGCGTGGCCACATCTCAAGATGGTGTACGAATTCTTCCTGCGTTTTGTCGAGAGTCCAGACTTCAACACCAACCTAGCCAAACGGTACATTGACCAAACCTTCGTCCTCAACCTCCTCGAACTCTTCGACTCTGAGGATCCTCGAGAACGCGACTTCCTCAAGACGACACTTCACAGAATCTACGGAAAGTTCCTCAACCTCCGTGCACCGATCCGACGTAGCATCAACAACGTCTTCTTCCATTTCGTCTACGAGACGGAGAGGCATAATGGTATCGCGGAACTGCTGGAGATACTCGGTTCGATCATCAACGGCTTCGCACTTCCATTGAAGGAGGAGCACAAGACCTTCCTGATGCGGGTTCTTCTTCCTCTGCACAAGGTCAAGAGCTTGTCCATGTACCATCCACAGCTCGCGTATTGCGTGGTGCAATTCTTGGAGAAGGATGCGGCGCTAGCGGAGGAAGTCGTGCTTGGTCTGTTGAAGTTCTGGCCCAAGGTCAACTCGCCAAAGGAAGTCATGTTCCTAAGCGAGATGGAGGAGGTCCTGGACGTCATTGATCCTGCCGAGTTCCAGAAGATCCAAGTGCCGCTGTTCCAGCAACTCGCCAGATGCATCAACAGCCAGCACTTCCAGGTCGCGGAACGGGCGCTCTTGTACTGGAACAACGAGTACATCGTCAACCTCATGAGCGACAACCTGGGTGTAATTCTTCCGATCGTGTTCCCAGCTCTGTACACAAATTCCAGACAACACTGGAACCGGTGGGTCCCATCGCATATAATCTCCTCGCTGCCGCTAACAGGGCTTTAGCACAATACACGCCATGGTATACAATGCGTTGAAGTTGTTTATGGAGATCAACCCAGATTTATTCGACGACGCCATGCAACAGTACAAGCAGCAGAAACTGGAGTGAGTAGTCATCGCTTCGTCTACTCCCAATTCGTATTAACATGATGTCAAGCGAGCATCAACATGCCGTTGAGCGATACGAACAGTGGAATAAGTTGCGGGCCCTGGCAGCGGAGCATGCCCACGGGAAGCTTCCTGAAGGCTTCGAGAAAGACGTGCCAACTCCGCCGCCACCCCCGGTGGATGAGAACGAGATCCTTGACTTGTCTATTGATCTCAACGCAGTCTCCATCGATGCAGAAATACCTCTGAACGAGCTCGAGGACAACGGGATAGAGAGGGTACCGATGGCAGATCCGGGGATGGACGTGAGTCGTAACGGCTATGTATACCCCAGGACGTCTGAATGAAAAACTTGTGAGCAGCGACCGTTTCCACAAGTAGGCGGTTTAGAGCACTCTCCAGGTGGCACGAACTTGCATTCGCGGCGAAAAAGTGCTCTACCAGGTGCGGACGCTTTTCGACGTTGGTTTCACCGCGTTGCTGACCGCATGCACGGACATTCTGGTTCATCAGTCGATCCTACCGTCTTGCGAGATTTGCAAGCGCATCGAAGTCTCGAGGATGATGTGCTTCAATCCGGTGTGCCGCAGGACGGACCGTGAGCGCATGTCTTCGATGGACGTTTGTTTTACTACTTTGTCTCAGTTCACTCAGTCTTTTCCTCTCAGTCTGCGACTGTGTATTTGAGATACATATAGCGATGCCATGTGTGTTCCGATGTTACCCTGTTTTCGTGGATCAATACTCTCTCTCCCTCCCTCCGTATGGTACAGTTTCTGCAGCATAGCCTATACATTTCGTTTTCGCTGATACATACACGCCGCCGTGCTACTGTGTTTATGCATGAGTTTTCTCGAACGATATCTGTGAATGAGTTATTCCGGGACAAAAAGTACATAGTGAGCGACCTAGGTTGTGTTTAGGCTGGTATTCCTAACGGTAAATGTGTTTAGATTTTGAAAGATATAGCTAGTCTTCAGGTGCGATGGCCTCCAACTTCTTGATGCAGTCAAAAATTTCAGATAAAGCAAGCAAACCAAAGCTATGGGCCCCAAAGAAGTGAGCCCGGCGGAAGATGAGACTGATACCGTATGCTACCCAAGCGCGTCGCAAGGCCAACTTTGTGTGCGCTTCAAAGTCCTCTTCCTCAGTTGGGTCAGGCCCCACCGTGAGTCTCGCCGTGCGGTCGAAGAGGTTTGTTGTCTGCTCTCGGAGCTTCGCAATCTGCTCCTTGCGCTTCTTCTGGTCCGTGCACTTTGCGACTATCGTGCCCACAAGAGCTTCCTCCTCCGTCAACATGGCCGTGCGAGCGGTTGACAGCGTATGGGATACGCATATGGTGCGCAGTTCGTATGCGAAGTCCTGGAAGACCGCCCATATCTCACGGATTTGAGTTATGGAGTGCTTCCATACGTCGATGAATGGTGAGACCGCAGTGCGAACCGCAAGGATGACCTCTCCTCCAGGTTGCTTACTGCTGTAGAGCTTGTTGTCCCGGAACATGCTTATCACTCGTTCCATCTCCACGTTGTGCTTCTGAGTACTGGGATAGACGTGTGGCATACGAGGTTCCGGAAGCTTGATTTCGCGGAATAGTTTCCCAAGCCAACGCTGACTCTCGTAGTACAACGTCGTGTTGTCGTTGGCCGTTAATTCCGGGCAGCTCCAATCTGGCTTGGCTTGAGACTTGTTGCGAGGAATACGATCGACAGGGACCGGCATGCCTGTCTTCGGATAGTCCACTGCATCGCTATGGAGGGCGGCGAGGGCGAGGCAGTCGGGGTCGTGAATACCCTTGTCACTCGCATCTGCTCTAGCCAGCCACGCCGACGCGATAAGCCCAATGCTCTATCATGAGGTCAGATTCATGTAAATTGACAGAAATTGAACGGGCACATACGTCAGAATACAGGTATGATGTGACGAAATCCGCGATATCTGCGCGCGTACTAGGGCGATCGAGAAGTAGTCGCTGGGCAGGGTCGTAGTTGGCAGGCGTGAAGGTTTGTGTTGGCAGCATCGCAGGGTGACTGCAGATAACGAACTCGTCGCCTATCGCGGACAGTACAATATTCAGAAAAGTCAGAGCTAGAATGAGTATGAGCATGCTCACCATCGAGATCTCCACCTGCCAAGTAAGATGCCGGAGGTCGTTTACCTATGTATGCGTTCGAAAAATGTGCGGTGAGCAATGATTACACAAAGCTTGGTATTTAATCTCACCTCGAATAGGGTAGACTACAGTGTTCGGAAGAGGCTCTATTGCCAACGGAGAGTCGGGAGGTGGTTTACCGATGGCTCTCCAAACTTGTATATCGCCGGGGGCGATGACTGGAGAACGGAACACCATAACGGGCCCTTCGAGATAAAGAGGCTCACTTCCGTCATTACTTGTGATGCAAGCATAGACTTCTCCCGGGAGGAGGAAGCCAGAAATATCGGCAACACCAGGCAAGGTCCATCCATTGGGCACAGGAATGCGAGCCTTGTATTTCAGCTCACGAAGGACGTGGTGGGCGGCGAACTCAGTGAGTTGCTTGAAAAGATCATTCTCCCGGATACTGATGCCAAGCTTGTACAAACTCAAGAAGACCGACGTGATCTTGAAAGATGTGCCGAGTCCATGGCCCTCAAATAACTTCGCCGCATCCTGCAAGTTCGTCGTCGCTCGTCGTGTCTGATCGACAACGGCGCCCTGGAGTCTCTCGAGGATTTTGTACCCTCCGAAGATCTTGAGGTCCTCGAGCATCATAACGAGAGGTCGATTGAGGTAGAACTTTCCGGGAGACGTGAATGCTGCCACAATCTCTACTTGCATTGAAGCCTGCGCATCGAACTTGACCATGGACTGCCTCAGGCAGATTTGCTCTCCGTTCAAGCGATAGTCCACGCTAAGCATGCCCTTCGATCCACGACAGCGGATCTGGAAGGCTGGCGGATACTCAATGTGCTTGTTCCGCGCATGCCGACGACTGACGGCCTGCAGCTCCTTCCATGCCTTCTGTGCGAATTCGCGAGACATGGTTCCAATACCTTCGGTGAACGATCTACCGCGTCTGTCGAGGATGTCGGGGAGAATGGGGATCTCCTCTACGTCTCCTATCGTTACAGCTGCCTCAGTGGCGGTGAACGCCTGAGAGATCCGCGCTCCGTATCTTGCAGGGCAGTAGATGAGCTGTGGATCGTACTCTACGCTGTTGAATACACCAATGCTGTTGATGATTGTATCGGGGTTGATATTGATCTTCCGACCATAACTCTTCATGGTGAACGGCTTCATGAACCATACAGCATGTTGTTTCAAGGACGACTGAGTGTATGCAAGAAACTCGAAGTGGCGGCCGGCGATATCGAGACCGTTCTTGAGGATACCACCGAACCGGTCATGGATGAAGGCACGATCGTCACGATCGCGGTTCAGACGATAGAGATACCCGTTGTCGTCGTTGAAACAAACGCGAATAAAGTTCGAGGTGTACTCCGCGTACTGGCGTGTGACACGATTGTTCTTCTCTGGGAAAGGACCGTCGAGGACGAGCTTGGTAGGCGTAACGGCTACATGAAGACACATGAAGGTGTCAGCTTGGACACCCCGTGTCTCCTCCTCCATAGCTGCGTTGCGATAGTCAAAGTTCTTTCTGCACTCCAGCCATAGCTCACGGACGTAAGCAGACGACGTTGGTGCAGCAGCACCTCGCTGCCTCGCTGGATCCACGCTGTGACTCTGGATAGCGAGGCGACGAATGAATAGCGCCGTATACTGAGGACCATGACGGCGCAGCATCAGCTCAATGTGAGGGCGAAGGGTCAAAACTTCCGAAAAGTCCATGAGATGGTTGCAGATGAGTGCTTCGATCTGGAAAGCCACTTCGAAGTCGGTGATAGAGCTCACGAACTTGACGTATGCTTCCTGGTAGGATGTTGAGAAGAGCCCGAGGCGCACTGTGGGAGGCACCGCGTCGCTCAACTTCAGGTGCGCCGTGTGCTCGGCTATCCATGTGAGATGAGCGACGGCATTCCGGGACGAGAACAGAAATCGGACGGCCAATGAGGTGAACTGGGAGGATGTCGAGTGCTCTGTGCCCAAGTTGCTGAACCGATGGCGCTTTTCGCCAGAAACGGTACGAGACACCAGGGGGCGCTCGCCATACACCGGAAAACCACCGGGTGCAGCGATTTCTGCCTCGAATGTCGGAGGGTAGTTGAGCGACAAAAAGAGTGCCTGACGCTGGGATTCATCGTCGACACCGAGAGCGGCCCACACAATTTGCGAGCTGTGTATGGCCACGGTACGGAGCATATTCAGCTCGTCGACGTACACCATGCGAAACTCCCGCTTGTCGAGGTCGAACGTGAGTTGTCCTCGGCAGCTTTTCTCGAACTCGACTGAGAATGTGCCATCGCGACACTCCCATCCGAATGCGAGAGTAGCCACCGGGACGGTCCGCAGCCTCAGCTGCTCGACGACGCTCTCCCGCTCTTCCAACGCCTTGGGATCGACGTACGGGAGGCGGGTGATCTTGTCGACGATGTCCGCGCGAGCGGCCTTCTGGCTCGGCCGGAAGATGAGGGCGACGTTCCCTATGTAGATTTTCTCCCTGATCTGAGAGCCTTGTCCGTACCTCCACAAAAAGAGACGGCCAATCTCGGGAGTGGGCAGGGTGAGTGCGCCACATCGATATTGGCCGCGTCTCGCTTGGGGGAAGATGACGACCTCGAAGTTTATCGGCAGGGCCTGAACGTTGCTGATTACCTCATCCCCATGGATGGCTTCGGCAATCGCACGCTTCATGTTGTAGACGTTGGCCGATATATCGATGTTCTGTACGTAGACCTCCATGATGTATTACTGATCTTTGAGGAGGCCGATAGAGGCCGATCCTGGCTTGAGAGCTTATTAGAATGTATATGTGAGCAACGTACGCACTCACTAGTATGGGCTAGTCCCCTCGATTGAAGTTGAGAGGAGTGAACCCGGGGGACAAAGGAGAGGACCGACTACCTGCGGGCTGGTCAGGGTCAACCAGCTGAAAGACCTGGGAACTTAGAAATCGCGGCATTAATACGGACTAGCGCCCTTGATAAGATTATTTCGAGGATACACACGACACTGATATTATAGCAAAATTCGAATCCAATTTATTCCATTGACATCATACAGCAAACAGGATTATACATATACAGAGCTGAGAGGAACAGAAAAAGTTAATGAAAGTACTGGTACGCAGTGTGTCGATTCATGTAGCGCAGGATGACTAGAACATGGTCTCCCTCGGCTCATGGTTCTCATCATGCAAAGGAGACGGCAACGGCGACTGCATCCTTGAAGTGAACGACGAGCTGAACCCAAGCGGGGTCCACCCAGCAGTAGAAGGGGATCTGGAAGACGACCCAAAAACGTCTCCCCAAGATGACGAGGCCTCATCCATCGAGAGCGAGTCCGACATATCCGCATCCATGTCCATGTCAGAATCCGAGTCCGAGGTGGAATCGAGGTGAGAAGACCAAGCGTTGTGGAACTCTAGATCCGTCATGGGGGCAGATACACCTGCGGTAGGCGTAATCGTGCGCCCCCATGATGCCGAAAAGTCAAGGGTAGGGAGGACGAACGACGCAGAAGGGTCAATATGGACGTCTCTTTCCTCAACGAGCTCGTTGTTCGGCGATGTATCGAAGCTCATCTCGGAAAGCGTCTCCTCAATAGCCTCCGCATTGTCATGTTGGTGTGCCTCCTCTTCCAAGACGCACCAGCCTGTCCCAGCTTCTCCTAAGACACCACGCACGCGTGACTCCGTCCATCCGTGGAACTTGACCTCGAGCACGGTGCACAATCCGCTGGAGTGTCCGAAGGCAGAAGTTGTCACCCTTGGGTCGTCGAATACGCGTGCAGCGTCCAACCGAGAGAAAAGGCTGGACACTCGCAAGGAGTGGGTGACATGATCGTCGTGGACAGAAGCCAGGTACGCGAACGGGATGAGCGGATGGTTGCTCGTGTGCACTGAGGGGTTGGTAGGGAGAGGCAGACGAGAAGTCGGAGTGGGCGCAAGGGGGATGAGTAGGACGGTGGTCACATCCGCGACAGTAGGAGCGGGGAAGTAGTGATTAAGCTCGGCCTCTTGTGCAGAGACGGTTTCTACAGCTGCAGTAGACGCGGCAACCGGACGAGTGGAAGGCTCAAGCCTGAGCTTCCTGGACGTCTTGTTCTCCTTATTGCCGGAGTACTTCTTGATCTTCATCTCTCTCTCCTTCATCATCTTCACATCCCAGTCCGCCTCCCAGAAGGCACGTCCAACGACAGGGACGTTGTCCACCACGTTCTGGAATAGTGGTCTCGCACTGGAGAAGTTCCTCGCTGTGCCCAAACCGACATGCGTGACATTCCTTGGCAGCGCAGGTGCGCGGGGCATATGCGGTGCCCAAAGCGGTCGACTGAGTGTCACGCGTGTGGGGCCATTGAGGCGCTGCTGGATAGTCTGGAAACGATACGGGTTGGCAGAGTACTTAGGACCTGTAGACCCATGGGGTGCATGTGCTGCAAGGTTGAATGTGCCAGGAGTGGTTAGTTCGCCCACGACGCGAGTGAGGAAGGTGCGTGCTTGTTTGACGAAGGCTCCGACAGCGCCAGAGGGCCTAGGAGGTTGCGCGCGGGGGATCCAAGCAGGCATGTGAATTGATCTGCCACTACCCAGAGATGCTGCCCCTCCAGGCGGAAGACCTGGAGGTTTGTGCAGCGAACGTCCTACTTGGGCACGAAGCCCAGAGGACAGCAGCTGCATGGTTTGGTGAATGGTGGTGGTCGAGGTGAGAGAGGGAAATGCTGTGGAGAACGCAGTAAGTAGATGCCGCGGCTGAATTATAATATTAGAGTTGCTGGCGCCGAGTGCCTGCGTAAGTGGATGCCGATGCCGATGCCGATTGTTCTCCGGCTGCGCCACCATGCCCCGCCGCTCCTAATTGGGAGCAGTCGGATTTTATAAGCGCCCAGGGCACTAGTGCCAGTACTTACTGAGTGTTCCTGCGCTGAGAGTCAAGGTGCACAGCAACGAAGACTTCCTGATACTTATATTGCCCACTTTTGTTGAGCACATAACGCTCCATTAGGCCCACCAGAGGCTGAAGCCAAACGGTGGCCACGCAACTGAATGGCGAGTTTGGCTTTGGGGCCATGGCCAAGGCCAAGGCCATGGTTTGTAGCATCATCAAGTAAAAAAACCTGCGACCGTTACATTATGAGAGTAAAACGACAGAAGTGCTATGCCTCAACCGGTTCGTCAGCTATGGCCACCTTCTCTGCTTCGTCTTCTGCCTGCTGAGACACCTCCTCATCCCCCTTCGGTTCCCCACTCTCAGCAGAGTCATCCTCGGCATTCTTGCTACCCAATACGGTAGCGTTAATACTGTAATACAGCGTCAGAAGACACAAGAACATGATTCCATAACAGAGCAGATACTCACGTCAACATGACCTGCACTTTCTCCTTTTCTCCCGTATCCCTATTTTCTAACTCCACAGTGATTCGCTTGTTGCCCTTCCATCCATAGCTTCCGGTATTGAAGGTCGAAGGAACCAGGGTAGTCGAACCCACAAATCCGGGATCAGTTTGGGCCACATCTTTGGTGTCGTCGTCGCCAATAACAGGGGGTGTATGTGTGAGATTGACGTGAAGGGGTAAGGCGCGCGACTTGAAGGCAGTAGCACCCATGGAAACCTGGCAGGATCGTTTTTGTTTGAGACGAGTGTGATTATGGAAGGTATAAAGATCACGCACCTTGGGACCCTTCTTACCACCCTTGGCCTTTGGTGTAGCAGCTTTGTCGGTCTTGGCGACTTTAGAACGCGTCACAGGAGCGTCGGTGCTTTCTGCAGCGCGTTTTGTACCTGCACGTCCAGAGTCAACATGTGAAGCTAGGCATATGTATTATTTGTAGGACGACGTACCTGCCATATCTAAATTCTTTTGATATTGAGAGCTTTGGGTGCTTGAAGCGATTGAGATGGTTGGTGTACCGGTGAAGGTTTAGTCGCACACCACTCGCGGTTGGCGTACTTATATCATGGGCGGCCCTGGATACGAGCTACGTCACGCGTAAGAGCGCTCAGGTAGCGCGTCATAGGCGCTCAAATACTCATTGAGTTTGGGTCGCAAAGACCCTGGCCGTGCAAAGAATAAAACGACTGGCCTCGCGACCAGATGTTGGCCACGTCTGGAACCAAGAAGAATCGCATCAGAAGTAGACTGCGGGATTCGGGTATACGTGATGGGCCATGTTATAATACACAATGATTTCTAGCCCAATATGTTAGAGCCATACTTGCAGTAACAAGAAGAGAAAACCGGCTCACAATACAATGATTTGACAGACTACTCCTCGTCCATATCCTCCTCCCGCACTACAATCTTCCCAGTACTCGACGACCCCGCTTTCTTACCCTGCCCGCCTGCACCCGCCCCTTTGCCCTTCGGCCCTCCATTGTTCTTCGCCCTCCCACCGCTCACATCACCATGTTTGCTCGCCTTCTTCCTCCCTTTACCGCTTCGAGGCCCCTCGTCCACTCCATCACCTATCGTAATCACGACGCTGAGGGTAGATTTCCCTCTCTTCCGAATAGATATGTCCTCGTCTTCATCGTCGGGAATAACCTCATCCTCCACCTCCACAGTACCAGTCTGCACCTCCGTCTTTATTTCGTCTGCTGGGTAAGGAAGGATGTCGGGCAGTGAGAGTGTCAACTGGAGGAGATGTGGAATTGCAGCTCCCATCGCACTCAAATGAAGTGTCTTGTGACTATGTGTAGCCAACATTAGCACGGCTGCATATATTTCGATGATTCCAATATACTTACCCATCCTTAAGCACGACGTCTTTACATCGCCTTAGGTACATTCCTAACGGGGTCTTTCGAGTGATGCATATGTAATTCTTGCCTTCAACATGCGCAGATCGCGGGCCAGTCGCAGATACAGAGGTAGGCACTGTGGGGTATGGCCTTTGGGGCTTAAGCTTGCGGTACTTTACCGCATGCTTGACCTTCTCTTCATGATCGACTGCGTCTGCTCGTCGCTTGCCTTTCTTCTTCTCACTTTCGACCGTATTTGTCGGGATCTCTTGGACTTCCTCAACATTCATGCCTACTGATCCTGACGCTTCGGAGGCCGGCTGGTCAGGCTGTGCCTCCTGTGCTCCAGTTGTAGATGCTGCTATAGGTGTAGGTGCGGCCGCGCTGGTAGTCGGCACCGTTGGATTCACTTGAATGACTGGCAGACCCGAGGCCGCCTTCAACTTTTTCGCGCCCACAGCATCGATAGCATCCTCTGCATCGCTCGCCGGACGTTTTCTCGACAACGATTGAGTCATAGATCCGAGTGACAGAAGCCTAGAAATCGAGCGACAAAACAAGACGGAGATGGAGGAAGAGAGTTGCAGGAGGCGCCCAAGGATATCCCTAAACCCAAATCTGGGGGCACTATAAATTTGCCCTTGGCTTCGCTCTCCCACTTCCTCAGTCTTCCAGCCTCTCCCGCCCCTCTCCCCTCTGGGTCTTGTATTTTTTCTGTAATATTATCTTCTCAGAAACCTTACACTCTCGGACCACCACTATCATCGCAAAATGAGTCAAGATGCAGCGGAGCAAAATATTCAGATGTGGAAGGTCAAGAAACTGATCAAGAGTCTTGACACGGCCAGAGGGTGAGTGTTTCTATGCGGGCTGGGTTGCGGGATATGGGAGATCAGCAAAGAACGCAACTCTGACTATCGAGTGCAGTGCTGGAACTTCCATGATCAGCTTGATTATACCCCCAAAGGTGCGTCCGATGTAACACAGATCGGTAGATGGTCCGTAACTTATGCAGCTTTGCCCGCTCGTAGGATCAAATCTCTCGTGTCTCGGCGATGTTGACGCAGGAATACGGAACAGCCTCTAACATCAAGTCTCGTGTCAATCGACTGTCTGTGCTTGCTGCTATTACGAGTACCCAGCAACGTCTCAAGCTATACAACCGAGTCCCGCCTAACGGTCTCGTGCTCTTCGTCGGTACTATCCTTACAGACGAAGGAAAGGAAAAGAAGGTCTCCTTCGACTTTGAGCCTCACAAGCCTATCAACACGTACGTCCCTTGATTCCTATTCCCTCGAGAACTTATCTAACATCTTCCTTTGTGTGTGGGCAGCTCCCTCTACCTTTGCGACAACAAATTCCACACTGAAGCGCTGCAAGAGCTTCTTGAATCCGACTCCAAGTTTGGCTTCATCGTCATGGACGGTAACGGCACGCTCTTTGGTACCGTCGCAGGCAACACCCGCGAGGTCATCCACAAATTCACCGTCGACCTTCCCAAGAAGCACGGCCGTGGTGGTCAGTCCGCCTTGCGTTTCTCCCGTCTTCGTGACGAGAAGCGTCACAACTACGTGCGCAAGGTGGCCGAGTTGGCCGTGCAGCACTTCATCACAGCGGACAAGGTGAACGTGACTGGGCTCGTGCTAGCGGGTAGTGCCGACTTCAAGACGGAGTTGAGTCAGAGCGATATGTTTGATCAGAGGTTGGTCGCGAAGATCGTAAAGGTCGTCGATGTCAGTTATGGTGGCGAGAACGGGTTCAACCAGGTTTGTGTGGTGCTTTGGGTTCATCGTTGGGAGTATGCGTCTTGACCGATTCCTTGGTAGGCTATCGAACTCGCCGCGGAGTCCCTTGCCAATGTCAAGTTCGTGCAAGAGAAGAGGCTCATTCAGAAGTACTTCGATGAGATCAGTCAAGATACGGGCAGATACTGCTTTGGTATCGAGGATACCCTCAAGGCTCTTGAGCTCGGTGCCGTCGAGACGCTGATCGTGTGGGAGAACCTTGATATCACACGATACACCCTTCGCAATGCCGCTGGTGGTACGTAGATCGCAAACTCACCATCATCATCAATAACTCATCCTTTACCCTATCGGTTGCAGAGGAAGTCATTGTCTACGCGAACAAAGAGCAAGAGAAGGAGCGTGACAGGTTCATCGACAAGTCTACCGGTACCGAGATGGAGAAAGTCGAGGAGCCCGAATCTTTGCTCGAGTGGTTCACCGAAAAGTACAAGGAGTTCGGCGCGAACCTCGAGTTCGTCACCAACCGATCGCAGGAGGGTGCACAGTTCGTCAAGGGCTTCGGTGGCATCGGAGGACTTCTGAGATACAAGGTCGACTTTACGAACTTGGCGACCGTGGATGACGAAGATGAGGACGAGTTCATGAGCGATGATGAGGACCTCTGACGTGTGTGGTCGCTCCGATCAGGAGCCCCGTTCAACCAGGGTACGCCGAGCGGGGCGGGGGGAAGGTGCAAAGGGTTGTTGTCATCGGTGAAGGAGGCGGAGATGGAGAGGGTAGAGTGCTCACAGGGAGTGATGGCGAAGGCGGGCTTTGTTTACGGCAAGAGTATGCTCGATGGGCTCTCGAGCGATCGCGCAAGTTGCGGCATCAGCAACGCGCTCAATCATGTGGCAGCGAGTCTCATATGCCAAGTCCACGGAACCTAATGGTGAGCTACACTCAGTTCAGATGCCGCGAGAGAAACAATACTTATGAATAATCGTGTAGACATGATATCCAGTATAGCATGATACGACACATGATTGAGTGTATGTAATAAAAGGAACGGTTGTGCTGTTATCGTCAATCTATTCAAGCCAGGATACTGTAAATAAGATCTTCGTGATCAGTATCACCACGCAGGAAACTGCTGCATCCAAGCATTCTCTGTAGAGAGTGAGCACAATTGCAGTGTAGAAGTGACAGACGGGACTTACCGTGTAATAAGTCATCGAGCCCGTATAGAGACGTAGTCTCAGCCGTATTTTCCACCGTTGCATTCTCCACCGTTGGCTCCCTCGCGTCATTGGCGGGATCGTCCTGCCAACCCACGGGGCACAGAAAACTATCAATCCCTTCTTTTAGACATGGCTTAATGTCACAACCCCATAACGTGCGGTCTTCTATGGGTATCCAGCATAGAAAGCAGTCTCGGTCGGTGTGATATACTTGAGCGTGAATGATCTACATCCTTCTCAATGAGTAGATTCAACGTAGCAGAAAATTTAGCTCTTACCGCTTCACGCCAGTCCATCATCTGCTCGAGGCCGTACGAGAGTTTGCACGGGCCGCATTGCACACAAATAGGGGACTTGTCCATGTCTTTGACAGAAGCGGTATACGGATCGAGGTCATGCGCTGATACGATGGGTGCTATACGACTGGCTAGCGATACGAGGTGTTCGGGTGTCGGGTTCGACAGAGGCATTCCAGATTGAAGCATGATATCATAGCAGACATCGACGAGAATCTTTTTTCCTGGGGTGGTCAGGTCGTACAGTTCGTACATTGCCTCAAGCGGGTTCCTTAGGCAAACATGACCAGTGAGATCTGTAAGGTGACCGCAGTGAATACACGCGAAGATGCTTCCAATCACGAGCGAGGTCGGATTGGGAAGGTCAGAGAGTTTGAGCTCTTGTCGAACAAGGTCTTCAAGACCGCGGATGTAAGACCGGCTCCAGTCCTTGATGAAGGCGAGAATAGCATGGCAGTGCTCGAGAACAAGCTCCTCCTTGAAGCTAGAGGTCTTTTTGAGCAATAGATCCGTAATGGGGCCACAGCGCATGATGATATCAAGAAAGGAGGGGATGGCAGATGTGGACGGCACGATATGCTCGACGACGGAATTGATGATATCGAAGCGTTCCGGTAGTTCCTCTACTGCAACGGAGCGAAGGAAAGAGACCACCCGAGGTTCGAGTTTCTTCCAATCTACACGTTTACAGAGTTAAGTAAAAGACCTTTCGCCACTCGAAACGATGCGCACTTTTGTCGTTCAATTTGGCTACACAGTCCCTCTTAAGCAATTTATGAAGCTGGTATGTCCTCCGGTCTGCTGGTGTCAACATGCTTTCGATGTACTCGAGGTCCAATTCCCGTAGCTGCTCCTCGAGGCTGGCGAACGAATTTTACGGTTATAATGAGGGATTGAAGTTGTATGCAGGCCCACTGACCATTGATTCCGCAATTTTCGTCTACGAGTTTGATCGTCACGGATCCTCTGTGCCTCCGTCATCCGACGTTGAAGAACGTAATAATCCCACCGAGCCTTATGCTGTTGCATGACAATTAACGAGCCTGATAGTCAGAATCAACAAAGAAGTGGTATCGTCTATGCAAGCCTACGTCTCTGATTTCTGCCATGTACTCGGTTCGCCCCTCGATGTACTCCTTCCGATAGTGTGGAGTGCCTTCGGTCATTACTTTCCTGAGCTCCTCGTACTCTGTCTTGATGATCGCGAAGCACCACGTCGATCGCTGATTCTCAGCATCGTAATCCCCATTCCATAGATCACGATGAAAGTCAGAAAGAACGGCCGTTGCAGGCAAACTTGCATGGTCCTCGCTCATTTCTGCCTTTGGGAATAGCGTTCTCAGCGTGTGTTTAGTCGTCCCCTCCGGAGAATGGATGGCTTTCACTCTTTTTCTACTCAGTAGTGGGATCAGTCGACGGTCAGTGTCAAGTGTGGAGATGACTCACCCAGATGACCAGCATTTGGCACAGAGTCGCATCCTAGCTTCGAAATACATGGCCACTCCAGTTCGTTTGGAATGTTCGACGCCACATTCCTGTTTCACGAATCAACGCTTCTAATATGAGCTCGATCCATAGTGGGATACCAACATGACAGTTTGAGAAGGCGACCAGCTCCGCATATGCCGGCTCGCACATATCTTGAGGACACGAAGGGAGGCCCTCTATATTCTGCAGCACCGTCTTCCAGAGTAGTAGGGAGGAACGAGACATGCATAGAGCCCTAAACTCCTTGTTTACCCAAGCGAGATGTAGGAGGTCCTTGGGCCGCAAATAGCCACATATCTGGTCTCATGAGCTAAGTACATGCCTCGAGAGCGTAATCCCATTGCTCACCTGTAGTATCAACTCCATTGGTAAGCGGACAAAGTCCCGTAGCTTGCCACGCTTCAGGCTCCTTCCTGTTCCTTTCCGTTTTCTTGCGCCCATCTTATCTGGGATGAGAGAAGGTGTGCGCGAGCTAGTGGCAGGCATGGTGAAGTCTCGCAGGTGGTCGATGGTCAACAACTGGAATAGAGCATTTATACTCCTCAGGCCCTGAAGCGGCCACAAATCTAAGATGTGGTATGTCACTTTGGCTTTATCTCCGTTCACTGCGAGCAGTTACTCAGAATAAGTAGCTTTTAAACACCAAAGAAGCACTAACCTTTGTCTCTTCCCACCATCCTGCCTGCCGACGACGGCGGTATAGCATTAATACCGGGCAACTCGATCCAAACAAAGGGGTGAATTGCAGAAAGAACCTAATGTACAAACCTCATTACACGTGATACATAACTTACAATTTGCGGCGTGCTGGTATCTAGTTGTCGTAAAGTCGTTATCCGTCCATATCGTACTGCTCGCGTGATTCATCCAGGACTACTACGTTCCGTAGCATGGGGTCCAGAGAGGCCAGCTCGTCTTTAATGCCCGCACGTGCGATCTCATCCAGCTCCTTTAGTAGGGTAGCGATGATTTTCTGTGAAAATCATAATTATGACATGTGAGATACGTCAATTCAGACGAAGGGAACAAAGGCCCACCTTAAGCTTACTGTCAATCTGACGAATTGCATCGCCAAGCGTCGATGTCCAGCTTGGGGGCGGGCTTCCCAGTGCACCAGCGTACAAGCCTGAGGATGCGCCTATATTGGCGTGGGCGATTCCCCATAGGCTGCCATCACCGTCCTGTGTTGTTGTAGCGTCCATTCCTGCGAATAAATAAGATACTCCTGGATGCGGCGAGAGTAAACCGAGTGGGCCCATCATATGTTGTCCTGAGCTAGGAAATGGAGAAGGTCCAAGTATCTTTGATATTTTATTGTAGACTTCTGAAAGCACGTCGAGCAGAGAGAGAAGCGTTTGGTGGTAGTCTAGAGGAAATGGCTGGAGTGCCTAGTCTTCAGTAACTTGGAACGTGAACGCAGATGTCAGCACGCACTATATGAGGCATCATAAGATACGAAGCTTCCGAGGCGTCGTTGTATGAGATCGCATAGTCTGTTGCACCTTGATATCGCTTCGGACGACCTGACCTGAATAACGAGCGCTAGAATGCCTGTCAATAGCTGTGTGAGCCAAGCAATTAAAGCAAACATACCATCTTCGGTCGGTCGCCTTCCTCCTTGGATTGATCATACTCGTTCAGGGCATTTGACAATCCGCGGAGAAAGTCTTGTGGGTCCTTGACGTCAAACGAATGCGCCAGTGACATTCCAAGACATGCGAACCGGTAGCCTCTGTGAGACTTGTGAA
>JAXQGN010000146.1:0-59540 GCA_037039805.1 Irpex sp. M6601 | reverse complement strand
TTCGAGTTGGGGAGAGGACACTGAGTGATAAACTTCATAAAACCCTCTCTTCTTATACCGTGCATTATCGGCGTACAGGGACGCTAGTTTGCTGTGCGGGTAACTCGGGGCATGGCAGCGTTAGCCCTCCCCCAAGGTGAAGCATCGACCCACGCCGTTCTTCACTGTCGTGCAGAATGTGATCAACTGTATACAGAGGGAAGGTTTCCCCCACCTTGGTCTCCTACGACTGGGAAATTTCTCACAAAATGGCGCCAAAAGACCCTGTACGGAAAAGATGAGAGTATACTTAAACCACCCTTCATTGCATACACATACCAATGATAATTGGATAATGGTACGAAAGTACGGATCTCTGTAATTCAAACATCATAAACGTGCACACAGCGTAGTTCAGCTAGCTTGACAAACCAGCGCATGCCTGTTCCTTGGACTCGTGCTTTAAGTAATGAAGGTTTCCGCCACTGACACCTGCACCCGCTCTGAGTCGCCGCTGACAGCGTTTGATTTGGCATTAGATGTTAGTGGCACTCAAAGACAGGGAATTCTCTACCGAGTGCAGATAGCTTTGCATACGGGAAACATGAGATAGTGCGTTTGAATGAACTGAACTCTGTAATGGCGGAATCAGCAAAAGTGCTCAGTGGTCAAGTGTAACCTGGTCGGGGTGAATACTTACCTAAGTAAAGGTCATTGCACTTGGCGCAATGCAGCTCGCAATAAAGCGAAGATGTCGGTGAAGGGCGGCTTAGTCCAGACTAAGTCAGATCATCATGATCAAGTTCAAGTCATGATCACGGCCAAAGTTACTCACGAACAGCGCCTAAAGAACGCCACAACGCGAGCGCTAAAAGTGCAAGCCACGCGGTAGCTGGTGGCCATCCCATGTTCCACGACGAGTGATGATTGCATACACGTACGGTAACTTGTGCGAGTAATATTCAGCTTTAGAAAAAGGTGTTTATCCACTGATAGTGTTAAGAGCTCGTAAATACTGTAACTCTCACCAGTTAGCGTCAGGACCTTGAACTTGAACTTGGACGTTGGCACGTTAGCCTCATTGGCTGCAGACCATACATTAGTACCTGCGGTGTATAGTGAAACAAATTCGTAAACACGTTGCTGGTTGACATTCCCTCTTTTCTGTCGCCACACGAAATCCAATAATTCCAGCACGGCATGGTCCAGAACCCTTGGCAGGTTACATAGAACCGTGTCGTACAATTGCAACCTGCCCTCCAATAATCGGTCTTGAAATATATCCCGAAGGCTCCGTCAAACCATCTACGATAAGCAATCAAATTAGCTTCAGATAATTTGGGGTACGTGTCGATCACGATCATTTTCTACGTAACGTAGCCTCTGACCGCAAAGACGATGTCAACTGCACCCGTGTGGCGTGTCAGTCTAGAGTCCACCGTACGATCTGACAGCTGAAATGTTGCTTACTGTAACGTCGTCGCCGGTGTTTGAGTCCCCGTTGTGCTCAGCATCGACACGCAAAGTACGCGTAAAAATGACCATTAGGCAAGATGCATAATCAAAGCGTGCGTAGAAACAGATACGATCATTACATTCACGTACAGTAGCGCATATAAATATTAGAGTCCACAAAATTGCAACCTGAAACAACAACCAAGGAGTTGTGAGAAAGACGTGCGAGAAAAATGAAGTCGTAAACCAGGCCTGTGTGGTGAAACTCGACGCCCCAAAACTAGAAATGATGTGTCACTTCCTTCCCCACCGTCAGTCACACTCTGCTGACGGAAAGACTAGAAAAGTGAAGAGGCTCCACTGCCAAGCCTAACCGCACCACGGTACCGAAAATGCGCTATAACCCCAGTTCCAGAGAACCTTCGAAACCACGGCTTAGTCCCTACGAGGATGTGGCTGAGGCAATTGCTCTTGAGGCACGACATCGTATCCACTCTGGCCGAGATCGGATGGAAGGGCAGCGGTTTCATCGAGGGCCTCGTGAGCCAGCAAAGCACGATCTTCATCTGGGTGTTCGCTGTCAATGCGGGGACGCAAGAACGACGGGGGTTGGACTATATTGTTGAAAACGAAGGTACCGTAACTATTATAAATAAGGAGCAGCGGTCAGGCCTGTCCGGACGTTCCATAAAAATAACTCGACACTTACATCAACAACGAAAACCCGAGTACTTGCACGAGGGAGATTGGGAACACGAGCAGTTCCCAGCCAAGCAACAGACTGATGATCCAGATCGTGAGGGTCCTGCACATATCCGTGAGACTCCTCGCCACAGAGCTAACGTGTCTCGTCATGCTCAATCCAAAGAAGTTGAACGCGCTGATGCTGCACATAATCGCAATCCCGCTCCAGAGCACGGTCGGAGTGTGGATCATCTGGTCCCATCCGCGGCCGACATCGAAGAAGGGCTCAGTCGACTCCGGTACGTATGGGCGGAGGAGAGGGAGGAAGGGGAACATGATCAGGATGCTGACGGCGCCGAAGAGACCTTCCCAGCCTACTGCGACAAGAGGCGTGACGCTGTACCGAGACATAATCTTCTCTGTAAATTCAATACGAGCTTGTCAGCCGTGGTGTTCCCGCGCCACGCATGCGGATGTAAAGCAGACGGGAGAGTATACTCCGTACGCACCTTCCACAACGAACTGAGTTGCCGCACTGGGAACAAGGATGTGAGATAGATATCGTCAGCGTCTAGTTTCTTCATCGTAACAAGATCCGATCAGATTGAAAGGAGACAACAACTGCCAGTGGTTCTGCATCAGAGGACTGTCCCACACACCGCGAACAACGGCGTGTGTGACAACTGCATGTGGCCAGAACATGCGCCGCTCTAAAAATCGGATGGTCTGGCCAGCGGCGCGACACAGCTTTACTAGAAACGGCAACAACCACGGTAAAAGAAGAAGCTCAGCTTCTTGCCTCGTGCCCTACTAAACTGACACGCTCACTCGGTGCTCGTGAAGCAGCGAGGGAGAGAAGCTCGAGCTATGGTGAACTATCCGGGTGGATAGAATATCCGCTGACATGGGCACACCGGAAAGCTGCGGCCCATGCTATTCTTGGGCGTCGTCCCACTGGGGTGAACTCCACGGGAAGGAATCGAGACAGCAAGGGAGGAACATCTGCACTCACAAGACTGTAGAGATCAACACGAGGAAGACACCTGTGGGGAAATTGCAGATAAGTCCAACGCCAAACAAGCTATTCGATATCCACAAGTGAAGCAAGGAATCAGGTGCCACTTACCAAGAAGTACCCTGGTAACCTCTGGTTCCTCCGCGGTGGGTGTTGAGGGGACAGTCGAGCCTGGTTCGCCCGAACTAGTCATCGATGATAACAAGTGAACAGCGGCGTCCTTGACTGCATCTTTGATCATCGAGCCGCTAAGGCCCACGAGGCCAACACCGAACATGACGGTCACCAAGGAAAGCCACCTATTCGAGATTCATATCAACATGGAAGATGCGAGGTGTGACATTAGGAGGATAGTTTGATAGACGCACTGATATAGGTAGAGTTTGCGGTGCAAGAACATGACACTGAGGATTCCGACAAAGAGAACGCTTGCACCACGGGTCATCTGGTAGATGGAAACGGGTGTATACAATAGTCCGATATTCAGAAGCTAGAGAGGAGAAACATGACATCAGCATACGATCTGAGTGAGAGTCGAACCCTGGAGAGAGAGAATTGGATGACAACAGAAGACAGTGCCCAAGCACCCCTTTCGAAGCTCAGGAGCCCACTTCGAAAGCCTCAATGGCATTGCCTCAGATTGGCTCTGCGACTTGCACAATTCATGTAGGTCCACTCGCACAGAGGACCGCCACAAGATCGGCATGTGTACGAAACTCGCTTGGACAATCATGTCGAGTGTGCAGATAGACTGCGCACTTGCCGTGAAATTATACAGTCATGCCTCGACGAGCCAATCATCGTCGTCAAAAATTGGCCCAAATGGAGCAAATTGCAGGGAAGTGAAGAGTAATAGAACGAGAAGCTCAGGCGGACTACGCCACATATGCATATAACCCCATGGGAGCAGACCAGAAGATCTGAATGTGCACTCACCGTCGTACCAGTAAGATCACAGAAGGAGGGTAGCCAAAGCAACAAGTACGCCCATCCGCGCATAGGCTTCAGCCTGTGGCCGGCCTTCGGCGCGTCCAAATCATCTTCATCGTCGACAAGTGAAGACGTGAGTGCAGGAGCCCGAAGGTCTGCGTCGTCTGCGTCTAAATGTACCGGCGGCCGGCGCGAACGCTTGAAAGCTTCATACCGCGCCTTCGCGACGGTGTATGTAACAGGGAGGAAGCCTGTTTGGTGAATGGAGAGAACCGGGTCGGCATGAATACATGAAGCAGGCGTGCAGAGGCGGATTCCAGAATGCGGAGAGCGAAACCAATACAAAAAAGAGGTGTTGTGAGTGCGAGCCAGTGATAATTAGACGTTTCGCAACACGTACACAACATTTCTCCGACTAGTTCGGCCAGATGACGGAGATTGTGATGGGGTGATGTTGGGTAGAAAGTTGAAGGTGGTCAAGACGAATCAGTGAGGTTGCAATAGATGGAAAGTAGAGATGAGCGATCAGGATAGCACGCCGCAGTACAAGGAGACGCACTGAACATCTGTAGTGTTTGCCATACGGGTTGTTCGTAAAGAACGTGGCGACGCGGATTCGGATCGTCGCAGTTCTCGACGCATTGCATGTCCTGCGATTAAAGTCTACCGGTTCAGCATGTATTCGTCGAGATAGACGGCTACCGCACCTGCCATTTGGTCCAGAGTGAATTACTGGAACCCTGCAACGAAGACATTAATATAGGGTCATGGGCGATATAGGAGTATACGCACAGTTATCAGCATTCCAGCTATCAGTATCGGAATGTAGAGAGCGGGCGGCATGATGACTAGCAACCTTCGTTGATGTTGACGACAACGAGTTGAGGGGTAGAGTCGGCACTGCCGACGTTGAGGACGAGGTCGTCGGTGTCGCAGTCGAAGACGTGGACAGGCGCCTACCGAGTAATAGGCGGGAATGATGAGAGGCTAACCAATTTGGACATGGGCCGGCTGCAATAGAGAAGCGGTTTGATCGCGTCGTGGCGCATGGAAGGTGGGGAACCGTGACGCGATCGAACCATGTCACACGGTGACAGGATGCGGCATATGGATGCGTGGCAAAAGAAGCACGCCGGGCGCCCGATGTGACTTGCCAGTTTCGGAAAGTGCGAGATGCGACAAGTCACCGCTCCCGGAGCGACGAGCTGGACATGGCCACCACCGTCGGGCGCATGGACGGGCATATTCTGGCTGGGAAGTGGGAGAGGCGGGGCGGTTGAGGGCAGTGGAATTTCCTGGATATTTTAGCAATTTTTGGTTGTGTTTTAGCCGGCATCGAAGCACTGTTAGTGTACGGCGGTTCCATCAAAGTAGCCATCTTGCTTCTCAATCCTGTTCATCCGTTAACCTCTTCCCATAAAGATACTCTCACATGTAGCCTGTCCTCCCTCTCCCCTCCTCCGCTTCGTCCCCTCCACCGTCACCAGTCCTGTCCCCCGTCGCCGACGCTCTCGACGTCGCCCTCGACGCCGGACATGGTACACCTCATCCTATCCACCACCAAGGGCAACTCCAGCGTGCGGCCCTTCCCCCACCAAGGCTACCTCGGCCTCACCCCAGTGCGCGTAGATGGCATAGTCAGTGTCCGCCTCGATGAAGATAAAAAGCCTATCAACGCAAAGGTTCTCACTGTCTCACTACGGGCGTACGAGGCTCGACAGGGTCGCGTCGGCGGCGCTCCCCACTCGCGGCTCCTCGTCGACTACACACAAACACTCTGGCGCAAACCGGATGGCGAGGAGTATGCAGAGCTGTCCGAGCTTAACCGACCATTCAAGATCACACTACCGAAGCGTGTCGCTGGATTCAGTACAGTCAATCTGTTGGACTACCGGACATATTGGAGATTGGAAGTCGGTGCGTATAGTCGTGCCACGCCTGTCCCGCCACAACTGACCTTGTCTACCCTTTCCCCCAACAACAAACTCCATTGACGCCATACACAATCCGTTACGTTGTGTGTCCATCTGTCAAATATATCGCTGGATATCGTCGGGCCGTATATCTCCCGCTTGACGAACACTACCTGATTGCGCTTGGCATGGGTTGCGGAACTCTTGGGTATCTTTCCAACTCCAGTCCTGGAGCATGAGTCCTTAGCTTCGGTGGGGTCGAGACTGCTGAAGCACGCTGACATCCTACTCGTACGTCACGACACACCACCACCTCTTTTGTCACCATCCGCCACCCCCCAAACCACCCTACCGACGCTCTCTCATGCCACCAACAAACCACGAGCACCTGTATTGCATTACAATCTATCAACCCCTACATTCCCCATCGGACCTAGTGACATCGTCTTCACCTCTGTATTCATTCAACCGGTGGATCCTACCGTTTCCATACGTAGTGCGTCATTGCTCGTCGAGAGGCGCATTGACCTTCACGAAATCGAAGCGCCGACGTCTTCTACTGTTTCTTCACCTGCATCACCATCACCTTTTGCGTATCAGGCAAGCGGGTCTCCACTACCAATATCCGTTTCGAGCAGTGCACCGGAATCTAGAGAGAATATGCACGACAGACATGGCTTGGCTTCGAGAAGCACCATGACCATCGACTCAGACTCTAATGCCTCGAGTATCACCATCACGTCTCGCACTCCTCTGGTCAGTTCACCCTCAGCAGACTCCCAAACCAACTTGCTCGACTATCCATCACCACCTCCGATCACTCCTATCTCGCCGTCAACTCCGTCGGAATATGGTCAACCTCGCAAATCACTCGTCACTACGGTCGCAGCCGCTGAAGGAGCTGGTTTTGCTTTCGACAAAGAGAACGGTCTGTGGAGCAAGACAATCTCGCTACCATGGCCGGCAGCACGTAGCCACTGGAGGTGGGGTATGGGAGAGTCTATGCGGGGAAATTTAGCCGCCGTCAGCTTTTGGGTCAGGGTGAAGGTGCGTATTGCTTATATATGCTAATTGTATGCGCATATACTCAGTCATCTCATTATCAAGGTCATCGTTACTTCGTCCTCCGGTACTGAGTCTATTGAACTTGCGCCGTCCGAGATTCTCGTTGTGCCTACGAACGACGCTGAGCGCCGCCAAGCTGCAGCTCGCTACGCCGAGGCGCGTGCTTCCTCGAAAGCTCGTTCGTCCAACTCACGAGGCGGAGAGACCACTGAGAGTTCTCACGGAACGTCGAGTGCTGATCCCGAACGGCCGCGCACTCCGTCAGAGATCGCATACTTCCGTTATGCGCCTCCTAAGTCTGCAGAAGTTTCATCATCTGCTCGCGAACCGATCTCGTCGAAGAAACACCCGCTGCCCGCTACACCGCCAGAGACGACATCCAACTCCGTTCAGTCCGGCTCGAGCTCATCTGGCAAGATAGCGTTGGCATCCTTCAGTAAGGTAATCCCTTCGAAGAAGAAGTCTCGACGTCCGCATACGTCAGCGGGCCCTCGAGACGGTGCGGACATCCACATGGGATTAGCTATTCCGATCCCTGTGCCAGTGCCCAATCCGAAAGTGCCCATGGCAAACAACGGATATCTGTCAAGTAGCTCAAGCTCATCTGCGGACATGCCGCCGTCAATCACTTCCACCAGACATAAGCGTCGGTCGTCATCCAACAAGCTCTTCCTCAGCAGATCTCCCGAGCGTGAGACGCATTCTAGCTCGTCTTCAGCGTCAAGGAGTCCGCCCTCACAACCGTCTCCTCGTTCCAGCGGCGGACACCGCGTTGCGCCCAGCCCCGATGAGCATTCATTCAAGACTCTCAACACCAACTTCACCGGGATGAATGGTATCGGTGGTCCCGGCGCGATGGCGTTGGTGTGGAACCAGCATCAGCAACGCCTGGATGTTGAGGAATGGGAGCGCGAGCGGGCGAGAGAGCGGGACGAACAGTCGCGGGAGCTTGTTCGTGCGTGGGAAGAAGAGCTGGCGCAGATCGAGAAGCTGAACAAGCGGCGAGAGAACAGCAGTGGCAACAACGTCCTCGGCTTCTTGGGCGTTCTCGGTAGGAGGAAGGCCAAAGCCGGCGCTTCTTAACGAGACTGCGTCGGCCTCCGCTCGCTGTTTCTCGCTACTGTCGGCGACTCGGACTAACGCTGGCGTACTCTTCGAAGCTCTCGGCTGGCGAATGTGAAGACGTGACTGAAGCGTCACTGGTCGCTCGTCAGCTATGCTTCTTCCGTAACAGCCGTCCAGCAAACCACCGAGCTGGGAGACGTTTATCCCAGATTCTTCGCCGCAACTCTGCCACCAGACTATCGACAGATGAGATGTGCCCGGTGCCTTCTGCTTCCCATCGCATAATGCGCCGTGCTTCTCGGTGTGTCCTTAATTGGATCACGGATGATCTGATTTTGCCCCCATTGTTTGCAAGTCACACCCGTCTCCATCCAATCAGTCCATTCATTTTCCCATTTTCATCTTGCCTCGCATGTCCTCCTCTTACTCGAATTCCCCGTCCTATTCTTCCTTGACACATGAACACTGCATCATCCATCCACCCATCTTCACTCACATCGGCAAGTTTCGGTTCTCTTCATTCTGTCTTTATTATTGACACCATCGCATCGGTCTCTCGTAATATTCGTTTGTGTTCACAAGCACGCTGGCACAGTCAGTTGTTTTGTCTCTCTCAGCCATCCGGCAACCCTGTAGCATTATCGTAACAACTCTAATAGTATCTACTTACCCACGCGGTATATCGAACAGACTACCGACCCGCCTTCGACTTCCCCATACAGATTGCGGCAAATGGGTCATAGACCCATGGAGCTTCCTTTCGGGGCCGCACGCGCTTCGGTCCTAGGCCCTCGTTGTGTATGTACACACGGGTACACGTACTCTCTGTATTTGGTATACACACCCGTGCTCGGAGGCATGGGATCACCCGCAGCAACAAAGCTTGTTGGAAAATGAATGCGAGACGTGTTCTTGGTGTCCGAGCTCACCGAGAGAGTCTCCCGCCTCGTGGTGTTCGCAGCACACACCTTGTTCCCTAAACATACTTTACAGTTCCGAGGGAGCACACCTGGGAGTTGCTATTCGACCGTTGCGGCGTGTGCGTGTGTCATACACGTAAATGCACGGTTGCGTTGTATGCATTCTACGGGGAATACTCCCTTGTCGACGAAGTCACAAGTCACGCAACGGCGTATGCACTGGCAGGTCGTGGTCAACTGCAAGAGTTAGGGAGATCAAGAATTTGTGATCGTGTTCATCTCATCTCGTTGAGCGCTTGATCAGTGATTGGTTGTTTATCTTTCGTCAACGTGGGCATGGGCTGATTTCAGTTTGTACGCACCAACATCTCCAACGACATCAGGATGGTTGGTGTATATTCGGGTCCATAGAGAAAGCCAAAAATAGGACCCACAGAGGATCCTATTCGGCGGTGAGCCCTTCCCGTGAGTCGCTGTTTTACCATCTTCCAAATCGCAAACGCTAACCCAATCCTTCTTTCCAGCACGGCGGCCGAGGACTTGAAAATATGGCAAACATGAGTATTTCCGCATATCAAAGCTGTAAGTTCCCATTCACACAAATGTCAACAGCAGCCACCGGTGACCACAACGGCTGATCTTAACCATCACACGTACGCAGACTATCTCTCTCTGCAGATACAGATAACCAGCAACATCTGTTTATCCTCCTCTCCAAGACTTACTTCGGGCAACCGCAACATGAAGCCGAACTCGGTCCCGAGATATGTTCTCAGCCTTCTGGTCTCACGTTCACTTCACGTATCGCCAGTGGGCTGGTTCCACTCGATCGCAAGTAGGATTGGAAAGGTACCGATAAACGTCTCGCGAGCTTGAGCTGGCTTGTGGGAACCCTCGTGAGACAACTACGTGACACGTCACCCACCTCTCAAGGGAAGTTCGACCAAAACCTGTGGAAACGCCGGAAAGGCCACGGCGGATGCAGATAAGTACCGTGCCACGAGTACACTAGTACACTGCTAAGTGGGACCGGTGATCTACGCTCTCCCTTTACTTAAGGAGGCTGTTGGTTATCGGGGGCCGATGTAAGTACTACCTCACCTTCTCCCTCAAAGCAGCAGTGACCGTGACGGGCCACTCGAGTCAACTCAAATTCATCGACGTTCTTGGATTTCATCTCCTCCCCGAGTCGGACATCTCGAAACGACCCCGGGAAGACGATCTGCCATAAGACGAAGTGTGCCGCGGCTCCGGTGCGCTATACGCCATCGCGTCTTGCGGTGCTCACCTCAGGTGCGATTTACATGCAATCTCTGGCGCAATTCATGTTGTACATTATTTGAACCCACATTTGAACTGTAACTAGTACGAATCCTGCCACCTGGATTTGTTCTGGTTACAAATCATCTGCCTGCTCATCATGCATTCTTCCTACTTCGCTGACGCGTTGGATTGAACTACCGTTACTCCATGGTACGCACACCTAACACTGTGAGCCGGAGGTTTCAGAATGGAGTTATTATCATGTATCAATAATACCAGTATATGGTCCTTTATTATGCACACTGATCTGCGCACTTTTCGCGCTGTCCGTCTCCCAATCGCCCCTTGTAAACCATAACAGCTACACATTCTGCTCACAGTCGCCGCCCCATCGTAACTCACAGGCGTACGCGGCCCGGCAGTTCATCACACTGCCCTTGCACTGTTCCTCAAGATGGCCGTGTCGAATTCCGAATGCCAATGTGTGACATTTCCCAAGTCTTCGACATACATCATCTTACAAGCATTTTTAATTATCTGACGATTGCACGAGGAGCGGCGCCCCTCATGTTCCCGCAGCGCCCCCGATTTCGCGTCTTTCTACGAGCACATACATGCATACACGCGATCTCCATTCTTCTTGCATTTTTTCATACATACAAACGGCCGTCTTGCCCCAGATCGACGGAGCTCGTCAGCTTGACCCTGCGCCGTCACGTCTACGACCCTTCCGCTGCATGCTGCAACAGCGACTCAGAAGAAGCACGTTGTTTCCATTTATTGATGAGGTGCTATGCATATATGCACATAAACGTCTAGAGACACTGATCATCCGTGTTTCGTCGGACCTTGCGGCACTAGCGTAGCTGAGCACGCGAGTACATGAATGTCGGTCAATTCGCATTCGCATTTCGCACTGCACGAGTGGAACTCATCAGGTAATTCCGATTACGCTAGATATTGAACACGTTCACAGGTATCGAAGTCTGTATCTACGTGTAAAAGCTCATAACAATACTTAGTACGGCGATACATTACAAGTGGGACGATTGGTCGATAGAAGAAGTGATATGAGGTAAGGTGAGGTTCTGGGATGGGGAGGGATGACCGGAGGGTTCATGGATTCTATACCACTGAGACCACGGAAGGGAGGGGAAGACGGTGAAGAACGAAAAGTAGGGCATCGTGTCGCCGCGTTTAGTCAATTTTGACTTTGGACGGTGGGTCAACGAATGTTCCCTGTAAACCAGAAGCAGAAGGAAGGGAAGGTTAGGGCGAGTAATGTTTAAGAGAGACGCGGTAACGTACGGAGATAAACTTCAACACTTCGTCGATTAGTATAACTGGAGCGCTGAAGTACAGCACGGCTTTCCACTCGACCCAGTTGAGAGGTGTGATCGCGAAGAGGGTCTAAGAGCAAAAACATCGTAATTAATCAGCGACCGCAGAGAACACTGGATAGGGCGCAAAAACTCACCGTGAAGAAGGGAATGTACAAGATCGCAAAGTGCAAAACCATACTAAGCGTAATGGCCGCTACCAGGTATGGGTTCTTCCACACCGGCAATCTCAGCAAGCTCTCATTTTCCGACAGCGAGTTCATGGCGTTGAACATCTCCACCACGACAAGAATCGAAAGACTGATCGTCGTCGCGCGATGAGCCATCTCGTTCGTGAACATCTCACAACCGATGTCAGGGAACAGCGCGCTGCACTGGTGGAAGTGAGTCTAGATTCGAGTAAGATTAGACCGGTCTGCATATTAGAATAAGGAAACACGACACTCACGAGCTGATGGAAGCTGATCTGCGGTCCACCGGTGTAGAAGACGAACCACCACGCGTATCCCGCAACGGTCGCGACACCGACATAGATTCCAACGACCATGTATCGGAAGAACAGCCACTTCCCGACGAGAGGCTCGCGGCTGTCACGAGGCGGAAGACGCATGATGCTGTGGTCCGGCGGGTTGAAACCGAGCGCGGTTGCTGGAAGACTGTCTGTCACCAGATTCACCCAGAGGAGTTGCACGGGAATCAGAGCCTCGGGCATTCCCAACAGGACTGTCAAGAAGATACTGCGTACGACATCAGCCATTCCGTAATTAATCTCACTTCAAGCTCGTTGATGAAACTTACCTGACGACTTCACCAATATTCGACGAGACTAAACGTAACACGAGCCCCGTTAGCACCGCGACAGCCACCAGAAGATTCATGTAGACAAATAGACGCACTGAGATAGCGAATGAACTGTTTGGTGTTGTTGTAGATAAGTCTGCCTTCTTCGACGGCCTGTTCAATCGTCGTGAAGTTCGAATCCGCTAGAACCATGTCCGCAGCCAGCTTCGCGACGTCGGTACCGCTGCCCATGGCCACACCAATATCAGCCTTCTTCAGTGCAGGCGCATCGTTCACGCCGTCGCCCGTCTGATCATGAAGGAATGGGAACGTCATTAGCGTCTAGTGTTCGCGGGATAGTTTGATAGAGTGAGAAGCTTACCATGGCCACGACCAATCCTTGACTCTGCAACAAATCAACCAACTGGCTCTTATGTCCCGGCTCTGTCCGACTAAACAAACTCGCCCTCAACACCGCTTGCAGCTTCTCATCCTGCGACAACTCCTCGAACTCCCGTCCAGTATAACTCTTGCCCGTCAAGTCCTCATCCTCGCCAAAGATCCCAATTTGCCTGCAGATAGTCTCAGCCGTGCGCTTGTTGTCTCCGGTGATGCAGATGACACGGATGCCCGCGGCTTTGCAGTTGGCGATGGCATGTTTGACTTCGGGACGGGGAGGATCGAGCATACCAACAAGAGAGACAAAGGTGAGGTCTTTCTCGAACTTGGCATAGTCGAGTGTGCTCTCCGTTTCGTAGTGCGTAGGGTTCAAGTCGGTTTCGTCGGTGTAAGCGAGAGCGAGAGTACGAAGACCCTGCGAGCCATAAGCGAGAGTCTGCTGGAGAAGCGCAGAGCGCAGCTCAGCGGTGAGAGGAACGGCTTTGCCGTTGACCTGAACGTAGTTGCAGCGATCGAGGACGGATTCAGGGGCCCCCTTTACGAAGAGTGCGCCTGTGCCGTTGCGTTTGACGAGGACGGACATCATCTTGCGGTCGCGAGAGAACTCGAAGGTCATCAAACGGGGGATGTTGCGCTCGTAGTACTCGTTGACTGCGTTTGCACGGACGGCGGGTGCCAGAGAGGACAACGACTTGGAGAGCTCAGCGTCGGCGCACGGAAGCTTTTCAGCTAGGACTCGAAGTGCAGCCTCGGTGGGCTCACCGACGTTGGTGTATGTGCCCTTCTCCTGATTCGAGGATAATAAGTCAGCAGTGCATTCAAGTGGGGAAATTGGATCGACGTACAGCGTGATAGACAATCTTTGAGTCGTTGCAGACAGAGCTGATTTCAGCTAGGCGCAGGAGAGGCTCTGGATGTGATTCAGTGTAGGCATTCTTGCCATCAGCAGGTTTAACCAACCCGACAGGGGAGAACGTGGTGCCCTCTACCAAGTATTCTCTGGGTGTGCCGGATGGGTCGACGACGGTGAACTTTGAACACGTCAGCTCGAAGCATTCCCAAAAAAATACTAGATTCACGCACCTTAGAAACGCTCATTTGGTTAGTGGTCAGTGTGCCCGTCTTGTCTGAGCAGATGACGTTCGTGCATCCAAGAGTCTCAACGCTAGGCAAGTTTCTCACAATCGCATTCTTCTGTGCCATCTTCTTCGTTCCGAGAGCCAAGCAAGCAGTAATAACAGCCGCCAACCCTTCGGGAATAGCAGCCACCGCGAGTGCAACGGCAATCTTGAAATAGTAGATCGCTCCCTTGAGCGCGCCGTGATGCGAAGGGTCCCAGAAGTGACGGATGTTGACGAGCCAGACGAGGATGCAGATTACGGTGATGACTTTTGCGAGCATGTCACCGAAGTCGTCGAGTTTGCGCTTCAAGGGTGTCTTCTCGGAGATTTGGGAGGAAATCGACTTGTGGATGTCACCGATGGCTGTACGTTCGCCGGTGAAGACGACGACTGCTTTTGCGCTACCGTTCACGACAGTGGTGCCCTAGAGGAGATTAAACAAATGATTCTGTTATGTAAAAGAGCTATACTCACGGAGAACAGGATGTTCGTCATGTCCTGTTTCACCGCTCTGGGATCCTTGACGAGACCAATCGACTTATGTACGCTGACACTTTCACCAGTGAGGATAGCCTGGTCAACGCGGAAGCTGCTTGACGAAACAGAGATGATTCTACTGTCTGCCGGGATCTTGTCACCAACGGAAACTGCGATAATGTCACCGGGAACGAGCTCCGACGCGTGTATGCGCGATACTTGGCCATTACGGTATACCTTGGCTTCGTCTGGCGAGTATTCTTTCAAAGCCTGCAAGTAGTTGAGTTATGAGTGCACATGAGATGTCGATAACAACTCACGTCTATTGCCCTCTCTGCATTTGTTTCCTGGATGACTCCAACAGTTGCGTTCGCGATGAGGATGAGCAGAATGACCGAGGGCTCTACGAAGGCACTCCACCAGGAAGACCCTTCACTATCTTCAAACAATGCAAGCACAAACGAAACCACCGCGGACGCCAGGAGAATGAGAACCAGCTGGTCCTTGAATTGCTCTAGGATGAGTTCCCATAGTGGTGTCGGCGGGTCTTCTGGCAGCTCTATGATTTCGGAATAAACAGCATGAGCTTACTGTATACATCGTCCCTACGGATGTGTGCTAACCATTCTTTCCATACAACTCTGCATGTTTCGCAGCGAGGTCCGAAGTAAGACCTTTGGCAGGGTCAACGGAGAAGTGCTGCAGAATCTCTTCTGGTGTCCTTGTCCATGGGTCGTCGAGTAACATTTAATGTTGGCGTGTCGTTATGCAAGATAAAAGTACAACAGGCCGCGAGGATGAACGAAGGAAGGAGGGAGGAAGGTGGACGAGACGAAGGTGGAAGCCAGGTATACTTATGGGCGCGTACCTAGCGAAAGTCGCAGACAAAATTCGAGCCAGCTGACGTGGCAGATTCACCGGTCATTTCACCCGGAATCGAGGACATACCCACGGGCAGCACATACGCTTGAGAGAAATCGTTGGGCGAGTCGATGGCATTGAGCAGAATGAAGGCTGTATGGGAAACTGCAGCGCGGTCGAGCAGCAGGCGAGGGAAAGTGCGCGGGCAAAATGGCGCAATCTACCTCGTCCAGAACACCTTCCATTCCCGCACATGTCTCGGTAAATTATAGCTCAATAGCATGCTCTGATTCTGTGCTGTAAATACCCTGGGAGACTTGAGAGCAATCCTTGTGTATCGATTGGACAACGTCAGTTAGAATTCTCGAGTGTGCTGGTAGTATTCGAAGTACAGAACACGTTGCTTGTGAGGTAAGGGATGTCTACGTCGACGTCTAACACGCATATCACCAAGTAAGTGCAAAGCGAGTACCCCAGCTTACTACTCTAAAGTTAAATCAAGACCGGGGTGTACATAGTCAAATACGTCTCGGTCGTCGAGGGTGAGTGTAAACAGGCGCCGGGTCTGACCAAGATAGGCACTGGCGCCAAATCAGCCGGCGGTGACGCTTTCTGACCGCAACCGTGAGCCCGTCTGACTCCCGCCCTCGTCCTTGACGTCCCCGACATCACGTTCTCGACGTCCTCGGAGGCAGCACCGGACTATTGCCAGAAATGGGAAACACATCCTCATCAGGGCGCGCACATCAGGAAGAGACCGTAGACTTTGGATATCTCACGCCCCAGGGTGTCTACACCGGACCTCGAGATTGGAATCACACTATTGTCACTCAGCTCATCGTCGACCGCAAACTAGCTCCGTTCTACAGACCATTAGAAGATTATGAAGAGGACTGGGACGATGAGCAGATTCTGGCGCATATGAAAGAGCCTCAGCCGCAGGAGGGCGCTGAGGGAGAGGGTAATGGCACACGAACAGATTCAGCATCTATAGTATCTAGCTCCTCGCGGACACACCATAAACGGCCAAGTAGCTCAGCGAGGGAGGCCCCGAGAGAACAACCAAAGCATCCGGAGCTGGGTATATATCGAGGGGCAACAGATTGTCCTATATGCTTCCTGGTATGTCATATTCAATCTCAATGGCTTCACTCGTTCTCATGCACTTCACAAGTATTATCCCTCAAATATCAACCACTCGCGGTGCTGCGACCAAGCAATCTGCACCGAATGCTTCGTTCAGATCAAGCGCGCCGACCCGACAACTACACATCTCGTTTCGGAACCCGCCTCATGTCCCTACTGCGTACAAGAAAACTTTGGAGTCGTCTACACACCTCCATCCTGGCGAGCGGGCATAGGCAGCGAAGGCTGGGTCAGTCGTCTATCTTCATCGCCACATTGCAGTATTCTGATATTCGGAATCCCCCAAACTGTCTCCTGACATGCCGTGCACGCGTCTCACTGCGGTCTCTCCTATCTCCTTACGCAGCCTCCACCACAGCTGTCTGATATCACCAAGACGACACCGACGGATCCAAGCGCGGCAATGAAGAAACGACGAAAGAGCTTCGGAGCTGATGCGCCTGAAGTTGTTACAATTGGTGCGTACATGCGGTATTGTATTGGATAATCGCGCGAGACGCTGTATTCACTTCTTTCGTATCGTGCGTAATAGATCAAATCCGACCGGACTGGGAGGCGAAGCTCGCTGCTGTGCGCGCAACAGTGCAGCGTCGTGCCAATCGTCGTATTGTCATGCGTCAGGTTGGCGATCGTCTTATTCCGATTGGGATTACTAGTGGGAGAATCCAAGCGCTGCCGGCTGAGGAGGGTCAGGGCGAGCAAGGGGAGGGAAGCGGTGGTAGCGCCGATAGAGGAAGTAGGAGGAGGCAGAGGAGACCACCTAATGCTGAGCTTGGACAGTTCCTCGGTCAGATGGGTTTGGGCGGACAGGATTTGGAAGAGGTATTGTCTTCATGTTCGCGATCGACATGGAGTTCACGTCTGACTCTCTCTTTAGCTTATGATCATGGAGGCTATGCGGTTATCGTTAATTGACCAAGAGGAGCATCAACGGAAACAGAAAGAGGAAGAAGAGAAGAAGAAACGCGAAGCAGGCGAATCTGTTACTCCTACTTCCACTACCACAGACAACGCCAACTCACAGGCAGCGACTACCACCACCCCCATGGCTCCTCCAACTTCGGCTCCTGTGCCCTCCCCTACACTCCTCTCTCCATCATCCCCAACATCCGGAGCCACCTCCCGACACCGCTCCTCGTCTTCACTGTCTCGAAACTCTCAGGATGAAGGTAGACGGTCGCCTGTAGGTGCGTTAGAGGCTGCTTTGCGGAGCGCGACGAATACTGTGCATGCTGTCGCTACTCCTCCGCCCGAGCGATCGCCCGAACCTCAAGCCCAAGCGCAAGTACAGCAGGCGGAGTCTGCACCTACAATCAATGTGGCTGTTCCGCAGATCGTGCATCCTGGTGAATCCACGGCGGAGACGTCTACGCCTACTGGGCCTTCATCCGAGAGTGCAAGCACTGCCCCAGCAGTGGAAGTTGCACCACCACCTAACCCCACCCCAAGTGCAATCGAGCCCGCACCAACCCCAACCGCTACACCTAACCCTTCAAACCCTACACTCACCACCCCTCAACACATCCCAGCGGCCCGCACAACATCGTTCAGCTCGTCGGTGCTCAGCACAGAGACGACAGAGACACAGAACCGTGAGGCATCGTATGATTATTTGCCGAGTGAGCCGTCCTCATCGACTTCGTCGCTTGTTCGACAGGGGCCTTTGGCGGGTGATGAGTGAGTGTTTGGCCTGGTGGTGGACGAGGGAGCCACATGGTCAATCGTTGTATCGAGTGGGTGTGGATAGCTTTGGGAGTTGGTCTCGCTCTCTGACCGCACCGATGAATCTAGGACGCCCTTCTACATCATGCCCCCGTTTTGCTCATATTTTTCATGAAATTCATGTCTTTGTCTTTGTACTTTCCATTTCATCCCAATTCATAGACGGCCCCTCCTCTTTGACCCTTGTTTTCTTGCTCTCCTCTTCTTCACGAACTCAATTACAGTAATGTGTACTTATATATCTGACAAGACAATCTGAACGCTGTTTAAAGTCGCTGTATCCGCACTCATGGAATGGCTGGGTCCCCATCGACCAGATGCCATGCGCATGGCCTTTCGCATGACAATACTGGTATGCATATACCGCAAGTCGCGTGGCCCAGAGACTTGAACGTTAAACTCTTAACACGACGTTGTGCAAAATAGTTAGTAGCCCAATTTTCATAGAGTAGCATATCATAGCACCAGGCCTTCCTTCTCTCCTCAAACAAAAACAAAAACAAAGAATCATCAGCGGTATCAACACTAACATAGCCAGTCAGCCTCCCTCTCTTCCCTCCCACGACTCATGCAGCACCACCACCATACAACGCCTACAACAGGAATTATCCATCAGCATCAACACCACACAGCCCAGAAGAAGACGTCTGCTCATAAGCATGAGCACACACCTTGACATCCCCCCGAACAGTCCAAACCTTCTTCCCCCTCTCCTTCGAATCCTTCTCACAAACCTCCCTCACCCGCGCCTCGATCGCGTTCTTCTTCACCACTCCCCCTCCCCCTCCTACTCCTCCCCCTCCGCTACTCGCACCACCACCACTTGCATTGGGATTTGGTTGGTGCTGAAGAGTGAGATGAGAAAGATCTTTATATATAGACTCGACGATGAACGCCAGATTCCCCGTGTCGAGCTCTGCGATCTTGGCGATGAGGAAGGGCATGTGTGTATCTGGGAATGTCGTCTTTGGGGGTGCGAGTTTCTTTGGTGGTTGTCCTACACCTGCTCCTGCCTGCGTAGGTAAAGTTGACGATGCTGATGTTGATAAGGTGGTGGTGGAGGCGAGGGTCGGGAGATTCAGACGGGATGGAAGTGGTGGGACGGCGAAGCTGGAGTGCGGGTGTAGTGGTGTTTTGCCGGTGCCTGTGTGCGAAGAGGGTATGGGTATGTCGTCCACTGGTGATGCTTGGAAGGTAAATGGGTTTATCGGGAACGGTGTATCTATTACACCGTCAGCGAGTCGTAAGTCAGCATATGCATATGATCAAATGCAAAGAGAAGAGAACGCACCATTAAACAAATGTATCCGGTACGCACTAAACGGCTCATACACACACTCCCCAATCCTAGCCTCCCAACATGGGCCCTTAGTAAACGGCACAAGCGGCACAACAACCTTCCTCTTCTTCTCCCTCTCCCTCCCACCCTCGGCCTCCCCAGCGCCCTCCTTCGCCTTCCTCTTCACCGGCAGCGGCGCAGGGGCCGAAGGGAACGCAAAAAACTCCGGTGAGCCCATACGGTCATCTATGGGAGTACCGGGGTCTTCGACTTCGTCGTCATCCACGAGCCAACTGTCCAAGTCAGAGTCGTGTTCATCCGTCGCCCCACCCTCATCCTCATCCCCATCACCCTCAAGCACCTCCCCCTCCTCCTCCTCATCCTCCCACTCCTCCCCACTATCAACCCCATAATCCAAACTCACCACGTCCCTCCCAAACGGCCTCCTCCCCCCGACCTCCTTACTATTTCTCGTCCACGTACCAAAGTACCCCGGACGTGCGTCTTCGTGGAATATGAAGACTTTGGCGGGGAAGATGCGCCGGTTGGAGAGACGAGAGAGGAGGTGCCGGACGGTGGGGACGTCCCCGGATACTTCGGCTTCTGTGAGGGCGTGTAGGGTTGAGCGGACGCTTTGGGGGTGGTGGGTGCGGAGGGTTGGATGGCGGGGTGGTGGGTAGGGGAGGAGGGGTGGTTTTAGAGAGGGCGGGAGGGAGGAGAGGGATTCTCGTAGCCGGTCTACGAGGGAAGCGGAACGTTAGTTAAGTCTGTGTATGCAATGCACCAATAAAAAATAAAGTGCACCTACCTCGAGCGGATAACCGAGCACGCTCAACACTAGCACCAGCACTATCACTCGAACCCGGAGCGTCAACCATAACCACGTCCTCATCGTCCGGTGCCTGCGGAGGCTGCTGGTCATCATCAATAACAATAACCTCCTTCTCCTTCTCCCTACTCCGCACATCCCTAAACCAATTCCCCGACTCAGACGCCATCTCCGCGTCCTTCTTCAACACAAACGGCCTGAACACCCGCTCGAACTGCGACTCCTGCATCTCCTCTTTCCCCTCCTTCTTCTCCGTGGTAGCAGTGGCACCCTCATTAGTGGTAGGGACGGAACCTGACCTGCTCCCCGACCCCGAAGCTTTGGGCTTGGCGAAGAAGCTAGCCATGAGGTTCCTCGACTTCGTCTGTGCGTCCTGAGCTTTTTTCTCCTTCTCGAGTTTGGCGAGGCGTTTTTCTTCGCGTTCTTTCTCCTACAATGAACAGCCCATCAGTCAGTTTCATCAGAAATTCGACAGTATAGGTATAGAGTGAGAGCGAGAGAGAGAGAGCTACCTTGGCGGCTTTCTCTGGGTCAACAGGCTTCTTAGGCCTACCCACCCCAGCCTTCGAAGGCGTACCACTGCCCTCCTTATCCTTCTCCTTATCCTTATCCTCCTTCTGGCCGTTCTCAGTAGCATTCTCTGAAGCCGTAACACTCTTCTTCACCTTCGGAGACCCAGTCGACGCATCTGTAGACACCTCCTTTTTTGTAGCGGTGGAGGAAGACTCCCCAGCGGAACCCTTGGCCTTGGCTTTCGACCCTTTGACGGCAGTGGACTTGTTCCCCACGAGAGCTTCGCGTTCAGTTTCTGGTAGAGCATTGAACAACGCTGCGATATCCAGCTTCGCCTTCACCGTCCCACCATCGTGAATTAGAGTCTTGTACAGAGGCGCCCAAATAATAAAACGTAACGCACCTGCTGCCTCTCCGCCAACCGGACGCCAACCTTCTCCCTCGAAGCCCTCGGCAACCACTCCCTGTACTCATCCTTCACCTCCCACCGCCACACCTGCCAAGACGCAGGTATCCTTCCATTCGGTGCCTGACTTGCTTCCAATCCATAATTCGTACGCGTCGCGACGGACTTGATTGCTTTCTCGATGATGTCGAGGGGAAGGGCGGACGAGATGGTCTTGCTGGCTTCTTCGTCGTCTTCGTCTTGGGCGGGGAGCAGCTCGTGCTGGATGTGTTTGGAGAGCGCTTGGAGGGTTTTGTCGCTGGTTGGGTGGGTACCCATGGGTATCTCAATCTCATCTATTTGTTGGGTTATATAATACGCGAATTACGTACCTCTCGTGAACCATTTTGACGATTAGTGGTCTGTGGTCGTCTGGGAACGCGTCTAGGGGAGTCTCCTTGCGTTCGATCTTCTGTTCGAGCATTTCTCTGAATTTGACGATTTCTGGGTATGGTTGTGTGAGGGAGAATACTGTCTGAGTCGCGCCGCCACGTAGGCAATTGTATGGGTCGCACCTTGCATGGTCTCGGACATCTTCTCGAATGCTAGGGGCTTCTGTTTGAGCACCGGCTTGCCATTCTTGAGCTCGGCGAGTAAGGGTCGGTCAGGTTTATCTTCTATATATCGAATGAACGCGTTTAGAGTCAGTTCAATATATCCCGTTAGTGCTGGGCGTAGATTGGTACTGCACCTGTATTAGCAGTAGGAATCACTGCTATAGACCTTTGTTAGTGCTTGTTAACTTGTTAAAGTAGATACACTTACTTATTGTAGCATTTGCGTCTGTCATGACGGGCATGACAAGAACAAGGTCGTGGTCGCTGTGAAGCCTGCTCGGAACGCGTCTCGCAGAGGTCGCCGTGACATCTGCTAGTGTGACCTGCGTTACGGTACGCGACTCACTTGCGTCACACTCGTGTTTCCCAGGCTGACGCGTAGTGAGAAGCGCTGAAGCCACCTCTTCCTCACCCACTGACGATGTCCTTCTTTCAGATCCAGCCACCGCGGCAAGCTGCTAAACAAGACGCTGTAGACAATGCACTACAACCATGGGTCGAGAAATAGTATGCAGTTGTTATCACCCTTCATAACTGTTCTTACACTTTTGTAACAGCCGACCTCAGACTATTGAAGATGTATCTTCACAAGAACATACTGTTGCTGTCCTACGAAGAACGCTCACCTCTACAAATGTGAGACTTCCAAGTGAATGCTGGATGTAGATGGTACTAAGCTACAGGCGTGAAGCTCCCGCATATGCTCTTCTACGGGCCTCCAGGTACAGGAAAGACATCCACGATCCTAGCCCTCGCCCGCCAGCTCTTCGGGTAAGCCTCTCCCTCCCCCTGCCTCCCTTCTCCCTCACCACCATCCTCACCTCACCCGCCCCTTCTTATACAGCCCAGACAACTTCCGCTCGCGCGTCCTCGAACTCAACGCCTCAGACGAACGCGGCATCTCCATCGTGCGCGAAAAGATCAAAGACTTCGCCCGGCAGACACCCCGCGCGCAAGTCGGTATTTCCTCCGACGGGAAGACGTACCCGTGTCCGCCGTACAAGATTATTATACTCGACGAGGCGGATTCTATGACGCAGGATGCGCAGGCTGCTTTGCGGAGAATTATGGAGAACTATGCAAGGATAACGAGGTTTTGTCTTGTGTGTAACTATGTTACGAGGTACGCACCTATCTGCTCAATAACCGCATATACGCAATCAATACTGACAGTCTGGAATTTGTACTGCGCTGTAACCAGAATAATCGAACCCCTCGCCTCCCGCTGCTCCAAATTCCGCTTCAAACCCCTCGACACAACCTCCACCGCAACGCGCCTAACACACATAGCCTCCTCCGAAAACATCTCCCTCTCCCCGCGCGTCATACAGACCCTCATAGCCACATCCCAAGGCGACCTCCGACGATCCATCACGTACTTGCAGTCCGCGAGCAGGCTGGCGAATAGCACGGACCCGCCGATGGAGATTACGGAGGAGGATGTGCAGGAGATCGCGGGGGTTGTGCCGGATGGAGTTGTGGTTGGGTTTGCGGGGACGTTGGGGATTGATGTGGATGGCGGCATGGATGTCGATGATAGTGGGAAGGTCAAAGCGAAGACGTTCGATGATGTACGGAGGAAAGTGAGGCAGATCGTCCGGGAAGGGTACTCCGCATCTCAGTTATTCTCCCAGGTGCGTTCCACCCTCCCTTCTCCTTCCTTCGCCTTCTATCTACTCGAATCAAAACGAAAGCCAACTCACCTCGAACTAGCTACACGACCTCATAGTCTCGCACCCCACCCTCCCAGCGCTGCACAAAGCCAAAAGCGCGCTGGCCCTCGCCGAGGCGGACAAGGCGCTGTGCGACGGCGCGGATGAGGAGTTGTGGATTTTGGAGGTTGCGTTGAGGATACATAAGGCGGTGGCGGTTTCATAGTCATTATCATAATCATAAGTTGTTCAAGTCACTGCTTTCTTATAGCGTCACATACATCATGGCATTGCCCGTCACAACAGCATTCGTTACAGTACTCCTGGGAGGTGTATACTGGCTACCAATACTATTGGTCGAGGGTTCTATTCCATTCGCCCGATCGAGCTCAGCCCCACAGACGGAGCTGCTCGGGGGGCCTGCCATCGTACCTATCACCCTTGACCTCGAAGGAGTTCACGATATCCCACACAGCCTTCTTCTCCTCCTCGGTAAGCTCAATGTCGCTGGCGAGAGTGTTCTCGATGGTGCGTTTGGGGTGTCTGTTCACATGGTCAGACATCGTCCAAATGATTTCGAGGCCTGAAGAAAAAGAATACTCACGAAGAGCCAGGAATAGGGACGACGAGCCTCGGGTGGAGGTTCGCAACCCACGCGAGGGTGAGCTGCGCAGGCGTGACGCCCTTCTTCTCTGCGACGGCCTTGAGGTTGTCGACGAGCTTCAAGTTGTGGGCGAACACCTCCGGGTTGTTGAACCGCGTGAAACGGGAGCGCATGTCGCCCTGGGGGAGGTCGTCCAGAGTCTTGATTTGACCAGTTAGGAAACCACGACCAAGAGGACTAGTGTTCGGTAGGGTAAATTTTTTATTTAGAACGATGAGATAGTTGGTTAAGCATTGATATTGACTTACGAGTAGGCTGCCACGGTCACGCCGAGCTCGGCAGCGGTAGCGAGTACCTTCTTGGTTTCTTCCTCAATACTCCAGGGGCTCACTTCGATTTCCACAGCAGTGATAGGATGAACGGCGTTCGCCCTCTTCAGAGTCTCTGCGTTTACCTCGGACAGACCAATGTGGTCGAAGAGTCCCTCGTCGACGAGAGTCTTGCAGTTGCGGATGACCTCTTCGATTGGACGGTTGTTGTCCACGCGGGCGAGCTCGTAGAGGTCGATGTGCTTCTTGTTGCGAAGGGCGGCGTTGCATTTGTTCAAGCTGCGCTTGAGACCTTCCAATCTGTTTTGGTGAGAGTATTGTGTTAGAAACGGCCGGCGTTGTACTCTAGCTGGAAAAGACGTACGATCCGTTGAAGTCGAGGTGTCCAGAAGACATATCCAAGCCTCCCTGCAAAGTAGGGGAACACGTAAGACTAACGTTCTTTGAGCTGATGACACTTCCATGAGCGTACCTTGACAGAAAGGAAGGTCTTATCTGCATACTCAGGATACTTCTCGAAGAAACGAGAGAGCAGCTCAAGGTTGGCAGTTCCAAAGTCTTGCGCATAGAATTCGCCTGCCACAGCGCGTCACCCATCATTTCTAACGCTCGAGTAGACCAAGAAGCCGTACCGCTGTTCAACATCATCTTCACGCCAGGAGGCAGAAGATCGACGCCGGCCTTGATGGCCTCGAAGCACTGCTCATCGGGAACAGGGGTAGGCGTCCATCTACAGTATACAACGAAGTTCAGTTCGAGTTAATCTGGCAGCGTCACGGTCGAAGAGAACACTCAGGAGAAGTCGTACGCACGTCATCATCATCAAGCCATGCTGGTGTACAGTACTGCAGTGAGCAAACATCGATGGGAGAATGACTGTGACTGTGTACTTACTGCGACCTTGGCGACTTTGACGTTGGAGGCGGTTCCGCCAAGCGTTGTGGTGTTCTTGATCTGAGTAGACATTGTGCTCTGAGGGTGATAAACAGTTAGGAGTGCTGCAAAAAGTTTGCGGTATCTGGCACCTCTTTATAGTCTGCTAAGGGGTTGTGAGAATGTTGGCGTAGCTTCCTACGTAGTACGTACGTCGTCGTGGCTGGATCGATATCACCTGCCGTGAACGCGTGAACTATTGATAGTAGTGCGTATACGTATGCCTTATGCCGATTCCCGATCGCGAAGGACCACGCAAGCCCATTCCATCGGCAGCGGCAAATGTACTACTGAAGGGAACCTTCTTCTCGCCACTTAAGTATCGAAGTGAGCACAAACTTACTACATTGACCGGTGTTGAATATGGACCGAGTAAGTAAACCTGAAAAGGCCTCTGCCTTACGCTACGTGCTGTGAGCGCCTATTGCTCTATCTTTCCGAGTCGGAATTCGAGTCCTGCCGGTGGAGAATTTTCAACTTTCTATCTAATTTTTCTATACCACATACGTATGTGCATGAGTTCACTATCTTGTAATGTTTTGGTCGTTCTCGTGACCATGCGTGGTAGTTTGTAAAAATTGGTCGGACACTGTCCAGGACCTTAAAAGCCTGGTACAGCGCGGCCTGCAGGATGATGGCCACAGCTAGTGACACTGTCTTGGTGGTTAGAGTACGGGTCCGGGGACAACATCTGCAAACCGAGTGACTACACGGCAGTTACTGTATCAAAATATCACACACGCAACCTGAATAAGTATCCGACATCGTAGTAATTCAAAAGTCATTAGGGAAGCTGAGGGCATTCGGATTGAAACCTGACATTACTACGGACATTTCGGATATTCACGCAGCACATCTTCGTTCAGCCCCACAAGCGAAGTTCTGCGGCTGGCCGGCCGAAGGACCTATCACCCTTGACATCGAAGTGATTCACGATATCCCACACAACCGCCTTCTCCTCCTCGCTCAGCTCGACATCGCCCGCGAGAGTGTTCTCAATGGTGCGATTAGGATGTCTGCCCGTGCGGTGTGTGAAGTGGTCAGCATGAATTCCAGTCCGAGGCCATGAGGCGATTGAGAACGAATACTCACGAAGAGCCGGGGAGAGGAATTACGAGCCTCGGGTGGAGAGATGCAACCCAGGCAAGGGTAAGCTGTCCAGGCGTGATACCTTTCTTCTCTGCGACGGCCTTGAGTTTGTCGACGAGCTTCATGTTGTGAGCGAAGAATTCTGGGTTCTTGAATCGCGGGAAATTGTGGCGTATGTCACCCTCGGGGAAATCATCCACCGACTTGTATTTGCCAGTAAGGAAACCACGACCCAGAGGGCTATATGCATAAGTATTCGTAAGAGGCTGAAAACGATGGCTCGCTAGAGATTAACTTACGAATATGCTGCCACAGAGACACCAAGCTCGGCAGCAGCGGCAAGTACTGTAATAGATGATTCAAAATTCAGTAAATCAGCTGCTCGGTCGATCGATTGATAAGAAATTGTACCCTTCTTGGTTTCTTCTTCGATGGCCCAGGGGCTCACTTCGATTTCGACAACACTGATGGGATAGACGGCGTTTGCTCGCCTCAGAGTCTCCGCGCTGACCTCGGACAGACCAATGTGATCAAAAAGACCTCGGTCGACGAGAGTCTTCATGTTGCGGATGACTTCCTCGATCGGACGACTGGTATCGACACGGGCTGTTTCGAAGAGATCAATGTGCTTCTTGCCACGAAGAGCCTCGTTACACAGATTCAAGCTGCGCGTGAGGTTCTCCACACTGCAGAATATTCATTCAAAGACGTTTTTATATTGTGAAATTGGGGACGTACGATCCGTTGAAATCGAAGGGGGTAATCGAAGTCCTGTCCATACCTCCCTAGCAAAGTTGTAAGTCTAGCACGACTGGAGCTAATGAAGATTGACCATAAACGTACTTTGACAGAGAGGAAGGTCCTATCTGCGTATTCGGGATACTTTTCGAAGAAACGAGAGAGCAGCTCAAGGTTGCCAGTTCCAAGATCTTGAGCATAGAACTCGCCTGCAGCTCACATTAGTACTTTATTCCCAGCACTTAGTAGAGAATAGATCATAGAGCTCACTGCTGTTCAACATCATCTTCACTCCAGGAGGTAAGAGATCAATACCAGCTTTGATGGATGCGAAGCATTGTTCATCGGGAACAGGGTTAGGTGTCCATCTGCACATAGAGTTTGTGTTGGCTGTGGAAGAGAAGTTGACAGGAGTCAAACGCACGTCATGTACATCAACCCATGCTAGTGCGCAGTGAGCAAGCATCTTCAGGAGAATCAACATCACAGTGACTGTATACTTACTGCTATTTTGGCCACTTGGATATGGGAAGCGGTCCCGCCGAGTGTTGTGAAGTTCTTGATCTGGGTAGACATCTTGAGCGATACACGTTAGCAGATCAGAGGGCGTTGCAGAAAGAACGTCAGTGATCTCCCCACCACTTTATAGTCCGTTGAAATTGCTTTCGTTGTCAGAGCGTTGTAGCTTTCTACGGATGTTGTCGCCGGTGAATCACCTGCCGTGACCTATCGATAGTACGTATGCCCTGTGCCGAAGCACCACACGATCACATTCCAGCTCTCGAGATGTCTCCATGACCACTCGGTACTGTAGATCCCTGTGAAATCGATTCATTGATAATAGCTAATGGAATCTAGCATCAGTAACGTTCCAAGTCGACGACTGAATTGGATGTCGCGCATAGCGGATACTGGGAGTTGCGGATGCAGGTGGTGCAACTGGCACCGCGTGGAAGGAATCACCGGAAGGCGATGTCATACGTACTGGAAACAAATAGCCATCCGGTTGTTTCCAAGCCTGATAATGTTCACAGCAGGTACATGCGAGGTAGTAATACTCATGGCCGACTCCGAGTCGGACAGCTTCAAGTTTAGGGACTCGATCTGAGGACATACCATTCCGTATCGGAATATAGATTATAGTAACTACTCCTCTTACATGGTGAGATGGCCGAGCGGTCTAAGGCGCCAGACTAAGGTTACTTGAACTCATCATCTGGTCCGAAAGGGCGTGGGTTCGAATCCCACTCTCATCACTTTCTTTTTCCATCTTTTTCTCCTCGATGTAATCTTGCCCAGGTGTGCTCATGGGCCATACTCTGCGCACCTCGTATTTTGGGAATATTGAGAGCTGCATGGAATTGAAGAGCATGTCGGCTGCAAGAACTTCTTCGAGTCAGAGGTCCTGTTTGGGCCAAGGGCGTGGGTTCGAATCCCACTCTCATCAGTCACTTTTTGCATCTTTTTCTTCTCGATTGTAGTCTTGCTGAGGTGTGTCCATGGGCCATACTCTGCGCACCTCGTATCTCGAGAATATTGAGAGCTGCATGGAATTGCAGAGCATGTCGACTTCAAGAACTTCTTCGAGTCTGAAGTCCTGTTTAGGCGGAGAGCGTGGGTTCGAATCCCACTCTCATGACTCTCTTTCTCTATTCTTCTCTCCCTTCATGATCAAGCCGTTTACGCTGAGTCATCATAGGCCCCTAGACTGTAGAGAACATGACAAAGTGCAGAGGCTGTATGCTGCCGACGGTGACAAAGCCATCAGAAAGCCCGACTTTCGGGGTATGCATGAGCGCTTGAGCTCACGAGTAAGGTAAGTCAGCGGTAAGTCAGCCGTTCGCGACGCTACGAGTCGCTCGAGATGCGCTTACGGCATCTGCGTAACTGCTCGATACGCTGACAAGCAGGCCCGTTATGGTATGCCTAGTGGTGAGTCCCTGCGCACTGGCAGCCGGTAGGGGCCCTATGCCGACTGCAAGGGTGAGCTGCTCGCTGGGTCCTTGATCTCGCTCGACCAAATCCAAGAGCGGATTGCGCAATGATTAACGAGCAGTTGGCCCCTGGTCTGGATATAAATTCAGCTCATTTGGGTGAAGAAGGATGCCTCACCAAATCATCCAGCAGCATCTTCTCAGAACATAATGTCCTCTACATCGACTCCTCGAGTTGTGCTCAGTGAGTCAAACTGTTTTACTCCCACTTTCTGCACACACTGACGGACGCTATTCATCTTAGTTACAGGCACGTCATCAGGCTTTGGCAGGCTACTCACGGAGATATCGCTGGCCCACGGTGACATTGTTGTTGCTACACTTCGCAAGCCTGAGGCTCTCAAGGACCTACAACACGCTACACCAGCCGACAGACTTCTTGTCTTGAAGGTTGACGTAACGAAGCACGAGGATGTCATCGATGCTTTTGCGGCAGCCAAGAAGAAGTTTGGACGCGTAGATGTTGTATACAATAATGCAGGCTATGCCATCAACTCGACTGTCGAGGGCACGCCCGACGATGCAGCCCGTGCAGTCTTCGAGACCAACTTCTGGGGTGGCGTTCGTGTTAATCAAGAAGCCGTTCGTTTCTTCCGCGACGAGAACCCGAAGGGAGCAGGTGGCAAACTGATTGTCATTAGCTCCTTGGTAGGGCTGGTTCCTTTCCCCAGCGTAGGATTCTACTCTGCTACAAAACATGGTGCGTTCTTCAATCTTCATGTTGTCGTTCCCTGTGCTCACGCCCTATAAACAGCATTGGAAGCCGTCACGGAGGCCTTGGCCGGTGAAATCGACCCGAGCTGGAATATCAAGGTCAGTCGAGTCCCTTTCTCACTTTGTTACACAGCTAACTCGAACGTTCGATGCAGATTTCTCTGGTAGAACCAGGCAACTTCCGCACCAAGGATCTCCGCGAGATTCATGCATTCCCATCTCCCGAACCCTACTCAGCTCCCACTTCCGGCCTGTCGAAAGCGAGAGCGCAATTTGCTGAGATTGCGAGCCCCGACTTCAAGATGGGCGACGCACGTAAGGGTGCCGAGAAAATATACAAGCTTTCGACGCTGGAGAGTCCTCCCTTGAGGCTTCCTCTCGGAGAGCAGGGCGTTACCTGGGCACGGAGTCATCTGGAAAGTGTTCTTGCGGAAATCGCGCAATACGAGAGCTGGTCGGCTGATGTTGGCGAGGACTGAAGTAAGTGGGGTTGAACGGAACTAGAGCACGGTGGAGACTTCCTGTGAACTCGCAGATGGCTTATTTAGAATCTAGACTCGGACAGCCGAGAATAACTGCATGGTTTACGTGTGGTCAATATATAATATGTGTCTTGTTTTTGTCTCAATATGACATGTCACAATAGGTCTGTATATACCGGTCGCAGTAGAACGTGTATCGTGTGAGCACTACCCCCTTCGGCGCTTAGCTTGTTGATCGTCCCAGTCACTTCTTCAACGGCCAGACATGACATGTCCATGCATACATATGCTTCCCATGGCCCAGATTCTGAACTTTCAGACCAAGTGCGCACCAGCGGTCTGAAATATCACATACCTGGAGCATCTTTTCCACCTCATTGGGCCTCGCGGAGAATTCAAAGTGATGCGCTCAGGTGGCACAGCAATGTGCAACACATCCTCGAGATTATTCATCATCGATAAGTAGCCCTATGCTTCCGTTTCACGCTACGATAATCTAAAATCAGTTGGAATATTGCAGTCCAAGAGGTAGTATCGGTCCCGCGGTGGTCGTGATATTGTCGCAACGTTGACGAGATAAAAGGGCAAGCTGCTGGTTCTTACAAGCCCACCTCCACTAACATAAAGCCCATCATGTCCTCCTCATCGTCACCGCGTGTTTGGCTGAGTGAGTGCAGCTCCGTTCAAGGGTACTTATAACATACTGATTCGTGTGACGTTGGTAGTCACCGGATCCTCCTCAGGATTCGGTAAAGTTCTGACAGAGCTGGCCCTTAGCAAGGGTGACGTCGTCGTCGCTACGCTGCGCAAGCCAGAAGTGCTCAAAGACCTCCAAGATCGCACACCCGCCGAGAAACTACTTGTACTCAAGGTCGATGTCACAAAGGAAGGAGACGTTCTCAACGCGTTTGCCCAAGCCAAGGAGAAGTTTGGCCGGATCGATATCGTAATCAACAATGCCGGTCATGGAATGGGCTCGTTCGTCGAAACGAACCCTGAAGATGAGGCTCGATCCATGTTCGAAGTGAACTTCTGGGGTGCTACTCGCGTGAATCGCGAAGCTGTGCGTGCATTCCGCGATAGCAACCCTCCTGGCGCCGGTGGTCGGTTGGTGGTAATTAGTTCGTATACTGGCTTCGCTGCCTTGCCGTCTTTGGGATATTACTCGGCCACTAAGCATGGTTCGTTCACACACCTCATAGCTCTGACTTCAGTAGGAAATGCAACTCACCTATGACTATTCTTTATAGCTTTGGAAGCCGTTACCCAATCTTTGGCTGAAGAGCTCGATACAAACTGGAATATTAAAGTACGTCAGTGACGTTCTCTACAGCAATTTTCGTTTTCACATGTGACTCGGTTTTACCAGGTGTCTATCGTAGAGCCTGGTGCCTTCCGTACTTTGGCAATGCAGTCGGCCCCGCGTTTCCCCATTCCTGAAGTGTACTTGACACCTACTTCTGGGATAGCGAAAGTACAGAAGATTTTCGGACATTTCGAGAGCCCAGAGACGAAGTTTGGCGATCCCCAAAAGTTCGCAGAGAAGATTTGGCAGCTGTTGGCTCTTTCCGACCCTCCGCTCAGGCTTCCTCTAGGCCAAGATGCTGTTGAATTCGTTGAAGATCAGCTCAAGATCGTGTCAACAGACGTTGAGAAATACAAGAGCTGGTCGTCGGATGTTATCGAGCAGTGATCCGCTACTCACGAGAACAGACACAGCGTAAGTGATGTTGCAACACTGATGTTCTATCAATACGCTGATGAATCCAACAGAATGTCCTCGGAGCGGACTGATTCCGGATGTAATATCCCAAGCATGCCTGCTCAGCTATTTGAACGTCTTTAAATATGACTGCACTCGTACAAGGTAGAATTTAAGTGTTGAAATGGCGTATCTCTGGTAGTGTCGGTTACGTGGCCCTTCAGCTTAAGACGCCTAGAAGGACATGTGAGTCTTTCTTTCTATCTTTTACTCTGCCCACCTACTCCTTTTCTAGAGATCAGATATTTCGCAGTGTGCGGCTGGCGTATCTTCGCGTCGGCCAAGGCTGATAAAACTATTGTACCCTTGCCGATTGAGTGCTTTCGCACGTACAGTGAAGTATAGCTGAAAGGTGAGAAGGTACATGTGAGTGAGCAAAATTTCCTATTCTTTTTGCAGTAAGTAATATGATCAAACTCCAGCGGGGGGCCATGAATGGGTTTACTTAAAGTTGGCCGTGAGTCTGTACTCGTAAATTTCATCTTGATCCCGACGTCCGTATCATGAGCTCAACTATCATTTTCGCATAGGAGGCTTTCTAAATCAAGCATGGAATTCACACTCTTCGATCACACGCGTGCAAGTTAAGTTCGGTTGAATCGGTTGCATGCCTGAGCTTCCCACAGCCAGTCAATTTATGCCCATTCCTGTGCCTGTGGTATGATTCGTATTGGTGCTCGGGATAAACCTCTGATAGGATCTCTTGGCGAAGTAACAAGTGTGAGAGTTAGTCTCCCATCTATTTTGGAACCAAGAGGTACTATCGTTTCGGTGCGTGTAGGTATCAGTAAAAGCTGATGTCCTCCTATTCGCACCCTAGATTACACACAGGATCCTTGTTGCCCGGGTCTGGGATGGGCAGACATGTGCGGGCTCTCGTTAGATCCGATATCCATTACCCTTCCACATCATGATAACCCCTTCTCACATATATTCACACTAGCATTTTCAACAGCACGTTCTTGTCTTTCGTGCCTCGATATCACGCTGGACATCATAACTTGTTCAGCAGTCAAGATGTGGAGCCAAATTGCAATTTTCGTTGACGGTATTATATACACTCCTACACCATGAAGGCCTCCTCACCACGCCGTGGCCCTCCGTGAATAGGTGAAATGTCGTCCGCCACCCCTAGCCCTATTCCCAGTTTCCCCGTCAGCTCCATGAGCTTCAACAATCTTTCAGTCATCGGTGTCGTCTTCTCCGCACTCAGTGCACTGTTTGGTGAGCGGATAAGACATACTATCGCGATCCTAGCTTACAGCCTTCAGGGGCATATGTTATTCTGTTCGGACTCGCGATATGGTCAACGTACCGAAGATCTGGTACGGCTTATCGAAGATTGAGGATTATCACAGTCGTGCTGTAGGAATTTCCACCTCTTCGACACTTACCCTATAGCTTACCAATCGGCAACTGACAGGTTCATTAACTTACTCATTCACTACATTTGCCGGGGCATCACCTTCGGGAAGGCTCGACTTATCAAACCACCCGAGGACGAGGCACGTATGGTCATGATACCCATCGTCTTCATTGGAGCGTAAGTGCGGTCTGAGCTAATGAACGAAACACCTGCTCATTCGTCTTTCTTATTCAAGTATAACATGTACCTTTGCGGTTCGTTGCCTCGTATTTTCGAACTCACGTAACTCTCCTTTAACAAAGGACCTCAGGGCTTTCTGTCTGACAGCCTTGTTGCTTGGAGGTTTTATGTTGTGTACGGGAAAAAGAAATGGGCATTATATATGCCCGCCACCGCCATAGTCGTGAATGCGCTCCTGGGATTCTCGGGTGACTTCCAGCACCTCTCTTTCTATCACAGTACTTGGTTGTATACTGTGACGTTCAAGCTCGATGCTTTCAAAATCAATGCCGCGTGGGGGTGGTTTACGTTCGGAATCAACACAATTCTCAGCGGAGCTATCATTGGGAAGATTATGTACGTCGCCACGCATTCACCATCAGTACTATAGGCCACTCATCGAGTTACAGATATATATCTCGCAACACGAGCAAACAAAACGCAGCAAAACCATACGGCGGGAGCCGATACAACACAGCATTGGCAGCTGTCACTGAATCAGCCTTCGTTACATGGATAGGCCTTCTATTATACGAGATCGCATCGTTGGCTCCCACGGGCCACATAACGGTAGTTTCAAAGCTGACTTCTTAGTGTGCATATAGTCTCATACTCAAACTGAACTTACTTCTAGAGCGCATGGAACGTTGGATACGTTATGATCTGCATTATACCTATATTTTTCGTATGTTGAGCAGCACTGATCTTTGATGTCTTGAACTTACAGCGATATATACAGGGCATTTCCCAATGTCTCATTGTGGCCAGACTGGGGCTTGCAAACGATGTCTTCGATCGACAAAGTAAGTATGTCATCGGCGTACCACTCGGAGGGGAGACGCAACATGGTACAAACGAAATTGCCATGACGGTATCTCGCGAGACGGTTATTGATGTTGAGAAGGGGACTCTCACGAATGAGGGTACACAGGCGTAGTAGCGTTGAAAGTACCCCACATCGGCGAGGGGATAGTTCTCTGCCGTATTCAATAAGTATCGTAGCTCAGTAGCGCAGTTTTGAGTGTCAACACCATAAACACACCCCTTAATTTCGAGCTGAGTTGCGAAGCTCCACAGCACTGATCACGAAGATTCAGGCCGCCCGGTCGTAGGGGGGGACAAGATTGGATACAAGGTGGCGCAGAGATCTCGAGTGCCTTACGGTATTGTCCCCAAAAGCAATTGCAATAAGACAAGATAGGACATAGTAGTGTCTCTAGTGCTTAGCCGGGGTGGCACTGCCTATAATGGGAGGAAACATGTCGCGATCGATATCTTCAAACTATCCTTTCAGTAGAAGAAGCAGATAATTGTGCCCGTAACAGCCCAGCCACTGCAATAGAAGCATGTGCTTCGCCACCTCTTCGGATGAGTCGCCGTGGTATAGGAGGATGGCGCAGCACACTTATGGACAGAAGCTTTGCTATATAAGCGTTGACTATAAGTTTAACATTGGTCTGGAAGATGGTCAGATACGGAATCTGGCATGAGATGACGTGACATACCGTGCGGACTGCTGGGTGGAGAGCTTCTAGGGGTATACCTGTAGTCCTCGAGCTCCATGTCATCCTCCCCACCCAACGAACGTCGTCGCAAGGTGGGAGGCGCAAAAGTGAGCCATCGAGCTCGCCATGTAATCCAACGTCGTTGCAGTACAACCACATAGTCGACGTGAAAGAGCCATTTTAGGCGAGGTGGTTCAACGGTCTCGTACAGTCCAAGCCAGTACAAGCTATGCTAATCGTTAGGGTCAAGAACAATCCGAAGGTTGACAACTCACGCAATGGCTAAAAAGACCCCCAATATTATATCCAAGGTATTAGATATAACAGCATCACCGCGGTAAGACGCCACGCCTTTCCACGTGCCAAGTACAATGACGAGTACAGTGTTGAGAACACGATACCCAGTGACCTTGACTAGTATTGGCGGCCGCGGGACGTGCCCATTGGATCCGGGAGGAGTTGCTGGGCTGTTTGCGCTATGAGCTGCTGCCACCTGCGACGGCAACTCAAGTCCAGCTACAGCTGGCTGTGCGCGGTTGCGCAGCCCACTAGGCATCGTCGATAAATTGGCAGGTATATCTGCCTGCCTGGTCTCAACCGCAGTCGTTATTGACTGGTCCCCATGTCCTTCTCTGGCATCAGTAGTAACGGGCAAGTCAATTGCGGCGGACAGAAGTTGTGCGGACGGGTTGTTAGGTTCAATTGGGGGCTGTAGTGGGGCGTCTGGTAGCCCAAAATCGATAAGTAGAGGTACTGTGTCCTCATTCACCACTACGCCTTCATCGTCAGCTTCACTGATACTGGAGTGTTCGTCTTCGACTAGCGTCTGCTCCTGTACCTCCGGAGCAGGGGAGATGCGATACTGAACAGCGGTACTTTGGCCAGAGGGCACAGCGGTGGGAGGTTTATCGTCCAATCTGGGCTCTATCCCCTCTATTTTCAGTGCATCAGTGCAGGCAACCATGTAGCAAAATCGACTCCGTCGACTCACTTGTAACGTACTCTTTAACAACGAGCCGTGCTTGCTCGAGAATGATTTGCCCCGCGGTTTTTATTTCGGGACGAACTTCTCTCTCACGTTCCCGAAGCCCGTCTTGAATTAACTGCCACACATATCTGGGACCACCCATTATCGTTAAAGGACGCGTGCAGCTTGAGGGAGATTGTAGTACGAAGTTGACCGTAGAAAATGTTGATGCTGGCGGGGTGTGAAGTGGGTTGAGCAGAACTTAAGTTCACAGTCCGTATATACGAGGTCCAGTAAAGCCTCGATCACACATGCAGTAAGCCATGTCTACTAGGAGAAGCACAAAGAAGCGTTCCTAAACACATGGTAGGACTTCGTCGCAGTGGCTGTGAACCCAATTAGTCGGGCATAACCGAGTATGATGCGTTTCTTACCTGAGTGCCATGCAGGCTTTAAAGAAGCAGAGATATATTGTGGGAATTTGGGGCCTGTATATCATGGGTATGTGGCCTGTAGCAGCACGAGGCGGTGAAATGAGTTGCACGGCACATAGCATCTCACATGTTAAGGCCCAGGGAAGATGAACATGCGTTAGGGGGTGCGTTAGGGGTATGCTGTAAGCAATACACTATATATTAAATCGATATTCAACTGAGAGACTGCGATCTTAATTGGGGATGCTTCCTCACATTACGATTTCCACGATTTCCGCCTGTGGGCTGTGTTACACAGCAGTCCAGTACTGGCCTCCACATAACGAGCACAACCACTAGTACTGTGGCGGTATCGATGCAGCAGACTTCCGGGTTCGCAGTTACAATTATTGGAGTTCAAATATGGCGCCGAAACCTTCTCCCTGTTGTACATGGATCAAATTCCCAGAATGAATAAACTGAAAGACGACCACATCATGACGACGCGAGCTGCCATGCCTCCTGAACGCTCTCGTAACTTGACTTCTGTGAGTCATTGAACGTCAGACAATGTATATCACCCGATTGGGCTCCTGCAACGCACGCATCAGACTTGTCGTTAGGCATGCCTGTTGAATACGTACGGATAAGCATCTTCTTCATCTTGCCAGTTCTATCCATGACCGGTTCAAAGCCAAGTCCCTTGTATATCTGCAGCCTCAGACTGGCATCATACATTGGAGTTAGCATCATGGCTTGCAAAGCTTATATCCAGAAGGAAGACTTACGCAGTCGCATTGAGCTCATGCTCGGCTGCGGGATCTTCTTCCTCTAGTTCGTGTAGCTCTTCCTTTAGCCGTGCCAGTTCAGCCTCTTTGCTCGCCAACGAACTCTCCGCTTCATTTATCGCTTTACCCAAAGATACTTTCTTGTTGTCCAGCTCTTCCAGGAGAGCTGCATGTTTTCGTTGTGACGGAACTGAGTCCGGCCGTCGAGCGGAATGTTGTGCTGCTTCGAGGATGTGGGCCCATTCTAGATAATTATTCAAGTTAGAGACTCCTTGGAAAGGGACATAATTGACAGTTAATCACCCCGTTCTTTGGCTCTGAGCTCGTCTATTTCCTTCTTCCTTGCACTTGCGGTGTTCGACATAAGCTCCTCCGCGGCAGCCACTGTCAGAAAGTCTTCTCCTGCATCAATAACCTCAGCAGCACCGCGAATAGCTGCGCTAGTAGAATTGTTAGTTTATGCTATTCAACGCTTTACTTTAGCATTACATTGTTTCTCTAATGTCTATCGACATGGTCCAGATATTTCAGGTCTTGGAAGTCGAGGTTCAAGCGTAGTTAGACGCTCCTACAACGCGTTTACTGTAAGTCGCGTTACGTCACGCGCAGGTGACAAGCTTGATTGTCACGTTAGCGTTACTTAGTGTCACATGTAAGTGCTTACATAATCCACGAAGTCGCATCAAGCGCTACTTATCCGAGTTGACTCTGGCCATTTCGGAACACAATACATTCTTATGGATGCGCCATACGACATGCTCACAAGCTATACAGTATACGTAGGAGGGTATGAATTTGTACTCAGACATCCCACTAGCCTAAGTGCTAGTATACCGTACTTTTCATAGAGTCACCGCTCCTAGATTCAGGAAAGAACATCTGGTTCGTAACGTCTGCATCCATTTATGTCTGTCATTTATGTCTGATATGCTTGAGTTATAGCTCTATCACGTTATTAAGCAGTGATTAAACTGAGAGTTGACCAAAAGTGCTCATTCGTCCTTGCGAGTATGATCCAGGGACTGTAAACTTAGGGTGATATTGGTTGACACCGCACACACTTTCAGCATTCGGGCAGTGGAGCAACATTGCATTTCATCAAATTGAGATCCTGTAAGGTACCCGCGCTCTTTTATGGTTCATCATATCGCTCACAGTTTTATGCAGGAAGGACTCGGACTCCGATTCCAAGTTGTCAAAAACCGAAGCCTTTTCGAAGTGGGATTGGATGAATTTGCCAGTGGCGATGATTTGACGGCTTGAGATGTCTTCCCCTTTCCAGACACATTTAGATGACAGTGGACGAAACGCTATCCGTGCAGGCCCCGTGAGCAAGCTCACATCTTCTGTAACAGATGGCCTTCCCTGTTGAACTTCGCTGATACTCCGAGTTCGCCTGTGAGATTCTTCCATCACATCTGCTTCTTACGAATATACTGACCTAGCATTCGCACAGCGTTGTATGCCAGATAAGGATGTGAGCGCTGTCATGCAGATGCCGAAGTATGCTGCTTCCTCTCGTTCTGTTCCTCTAGATCTCTCGCCATTGCCACTATACTCACTTGAGTCACTTCGTCCCACGCTCCCAATATACCCTCCGCTCATCCTATGCATGATGCTATAGCTTCGTATGTCTCTATGCGCCGATGCCACCTCTGATGAACAAGTGCACTCGGATGGCCGTGACCAGTCTCACACGCAGCCTGATGATTATGTATTATTGGTCTTGCCACTAATTTTCCAGGAGATCATTGATGTCACCACGTTAATAGAGTTTGAACCCAGATGCGCGCAATACCTGTCCTGCTGGTGTCACTCCAGTCTCCAGCGCTGGGGTAGAAATACAGGATCTGCCCGTCGAACTATCAACTAACGCTTTACCTTTTGCAGAATGTCCTCTACTACCGCAGATGCCACCCATGTCGATGTGCTCATCATTGGTGCAGGTCCCGCCGGCCTCATGGCTGGGATTGCACTTGCCCGCGCAGGTGTAAAGATCAAGATAATAGACCAGAAGTATGTACTTCGTTCATTCTGTACGCATAGGTCGTTTAACATGTTTTAGGCCGACAAGCGTCTCAGCTGGACAGGCGGATGGTATTATGCCTCGGACAATGGAGTTATTTCAGGTATGTACCTGCAGAAAAGCTTCGATGATACAGGGCATTCATGCTTGGAGTTCGACAGAGCTATGGCTTAGCCGAGAAGTTCTTCAAAATCGCGAATCGGGTCAACCAAGTAGTGCGTACTTCATCAGCTAAAGCTGTATCACTTGTACCTTACAGATATTGTTTGTAGGCCTTCTACCATGCTCGCGAAGGAGGAGGTATCGAGGTCTGTATACGATTTACCCCTATTTTGGCAGTGCGGATCTGAGACTTTATCAGAGGGGTGGAAGGGCACCCATGATCGACCCTCCAAACACTCGCTATCCATTCATTGTAAGTCACTATAAGATATTATCCTGGTACATTGTCATTCAAACTACGTCGTAGGCTACGCTCAACCAAGGTGCTATCGAGAGTATATTCCTTGACGCTTTGGCCGAAATCGGGATCCCCATCGACAGACCAACTCGGCCAACGTCTCTGACTTTGACGACGGACGAGAAAGAGCTGCAAGACCCGAACGCATACCCCGTGACGGTTGTCCTCGAGCATTTGCCAACAGAAAGTAAGGAAAAGTCAGAGGAGACTGTTCATGCCAAGTTTGTTATTGGAGCGGACGGTAAGATAACCCTTATCGTATTATGAAAGACTACTCATGAGAGTGTAGGTGCCCACTCGTGGGTTCGCCGAGCGCTTGGGATTGAGATGATAGGAGAGCAAACTGGTAGGCTTCAATCACGCACAATTCTCGCTGCCCCTTAATTACTGTATACATTCAGACCACGTCTGGGGTGCTATTGACTTTACAACGACTCCTGAAGCCAACTTCCCTGACTGGCGTAATATAACCACCATCAGTACTGCGAACACTACTATGATGCTCATCCCGAGGGAGAAAGATAAGCTCAGGCTGTACATCAACCTTGGATTGGAGAACGGGCTTATTGACACCGCCACTGGTCGTGTCGTTGCCCAGAACATCGACGCTAAGAGACTACTCCAGGTCAGACCATACACTTCGCAGATATCTAGTTCTTACCGGAGCTATGTGTATAGATCGCCGAGGAGGCATTGAAGCCATATGTTATACCTCCTGCCAACGTTGATTGGTGGACATGCTATATAGGTGGGTGACCTCAAGATCTGTCAAGCTGCATGCATGTATTGATTTATCTTCTCATAGTCGGACAGCGTGTAGCAGCTAGCTTCACTAGCAGCGAGAGAGTGTTCATCGTTGGTGATGCGTGTCACACTCATTCTCCCAAAGGCGGTGAGGAACAGGTATATCCCTATGAAAGTTTGACTCACGTGGTCGTTCATAGGTCAGGGCATGAATGTCAGCATGAACGACTCGCACAACCTCGGTTGGTCCTACTATGCATTTGATTCTCCCAACGCTTTCTGATTAATTGCATCTTATTTCCCAGCATGGAAACTGGCGTACGTTCTGCGAGGGTGGGCGGATCCAGAGCTATTGAAGACGGTCAGTATACGAAGCCATCTTCATCCAAGACACAATGTGGTACTGAGCCAGTTTTGTGTGTGATGCAGTATGAGTTCGAGCGACGTAAATTCGCGCAAGAACTTATCGCTTTCGATAAGTGGTACGAGGCTAGCTTCTCCACCAAAGCGAGAGCAGAGATATTCGAGGGTGCGGAGGAGGACATAATAGCCCCAGTGGAGCCACACGAGTATGCCCATACATTCATAGTCTTTCTTTCTCGTGACTAACTTTCGAATACTATCAGGGCTTTCAGAGCTTTTAGTGGGCTCACATCTGGGACAGGCATACGCTACGATCCCTCCATCATCGTCGCTGCTACTGAGAAGGGACTTTCTGCAAAACTGGCACTCGGTCAGCGTCTTCCACCACAAACTGTACTCCGTGCCGCCGATTCCACCCCGATAGATATCCAGGAGACATGCCCTTCAGATAATCGGTTCAAGATTATCGTGTTCACTGGAGATATCAAACAGCAACCACAATTAGACCTCCTCAATTCGTTTGCGGATGAGATCTTCAAAGAGGGTAGTCCTCTCAAGAAGCTTGGGAACGATGCATTCGATATATTAAGCATTATCAAAGGGGAAAAGGAGACCGTGAACTATTTGGCTGTTCCTGTCGTTTTGCGATCTCACTTCCACAAGTATGTGCCTATCATTAGTCGTCTCCTGGTCCTCCCTCACCTTCGGATTGTAGCGTTTTGCTGGACGCCATCGATGTCACCGGCAAGCAAGGCGGCAAGATATACGAGGAATTCGGAATACGACCTGAGGGTGCTGCCGTCGTCATCCGCCCAGACGGCTACGTGGCTTCAATCACCGGCCTCGATAAGCCCACTGAACTGGTGAAGTACTTTGCGAGCTTCTTGAAGATTTGAAGCACTGTCTGTTTAGCTGCGGCTCCCATCGCTATCCTGCTCTATCTTCCCTTCCCGTGTGTATGGTCTTATGTTGAATGATACAGGTATTCAATATGCTATGAAGTTAAACACGGCTCTCATGCTCAAGAGATAGAAGATCAAGTCGTGGAATGATATCTGGCGCATGAACAGCTGCCCGGCATTCTCTTGTGGCGTTTCTCGCACGTGTCTCTCCTAACCTATTGCTACTGGGTGTCGTTGGCTGTCGAAGCTTCGTGGAAATCAAGCGTGATGAAAGGGACGTATTGGAATCACGTCGATTTGAACCCTCAAACTTACATGTAAATATTCTGTCTCAACAGAAGAAGATCCTGCGAATAAGCGTCAAATGTTGTCAGATCTCGGTTGCAGCACGGCCACCAGCTAGTTCACAGGTATATGGCTTCCATTTTTACTTATTCAGTATATATTCTCATGTTTCATAGTCATAAGGTCCCGAGATTGCTCGGAGTGTGGGCAGAGAGACAGTTTTATAGGTAAATGGTCCTTGCGATAGCTGGACTAGGTGTTATTGGGTACCAAAGGTTCGATCAGTAAGTCAGTCTGGGCTCTTCTGGTTCTGATTAATGCTACAAGATTAACTATCATGATAGAAGTATGCATGGCGATGCCTACCGTGACATCACTGTGGCAAGAGTTCATAACTACTCACAGAAGAAGTGCTGCAGTACCACCATGTGTTGATCGCTGTGCGTTGCGCAAGAACCAACTAACTTGAAGGTTCAGATGAGTAAGTACTTACGATCATCAGGTTTGTCACATGCTCAGCCGTTTTAGGCTGTATAGTTCCGCGGTACCATTATCGTTCCGTACATGTCGTTAGGCTGGCCAGTTCTCGTCTAGTTGTGTGCGGCATTACAGTACGTGATCAATGACCACATCATTCTCTTACAGCATACTGTGCGGAGCATAGATATGTTCTTACCAGAAATTGCAGGCATATTCTAATATATAGTCTTACAGCGCAATCTGCTTGAACGGCACAAATGGAATTGTGGAGAAAGTAATAAACATGCGTCTGACGAGTAGCTCCGAATGCGACAATCCTGTACGCCAAGATGTCTCGTTGAGTTAGAACCTGACCCCTTCACCCGAAGCATCTACCATGCAATCTAGCGGCTACTGGCGCAATTATAGCACATGCCCCCTCGGACACTCACGCTTTGGGTATTCATATTGAGTTCCTGTTTACCGGATGTTAAGGAGCTGATCTGGGCCACACCCTTCGACTCTCTCGTCAGACCGCAGCAATTGCAGGCAAACCATTCTCCGAGGTTACCAGAGACATCACGTTCCCAAGTCTATACCACCGCTCCGCTCCACTTCCATTGATCATGAGAGGAATGTTTCAAGATAGTCTAGTGGTTCTCTATCCTCGTGCCGTGACTTTCATTGAAACGAAGTCTCTAGGTCATAGATGCCATCGCCTGCTATTTTGGGCGCAAAAAGAAAGTTCGCACTTTATCATATACCTAATTCACCCACTGGAAGCAGAAATGGAAAGTGGCCATGGGGCTATCCAACCAGTTTGGTCAATCGCGCGAAGTGTAGAAGGGTATAAAATGACTCAATGGACAGCTTATGTTCACGTCAGAAATTACCCCTCGGCCACAGAGAACATCCAATGGCACCCACCGTGAAGCAAGTACGCAGTAAGTGGTTTTTATTATCATTTGCATTTGTGGAACAGGTTCAATGATCACGCAGTCGTCAATGGTGTTCTCTGTATCACTGGGGTTCTGGCCACCATTATACGTGTGGTCATTCGTTACCGCAGGCGAAAGCTTTGGTGGGATGACTTCTGGGTCATCGTAGCTGCCGTTTGTTCGATAATACTGATGCCCGCCAATTTCTTGCATTCCGATGATCCTGGTATGACAATAAAAACCTCTTTCGTTAACGAGGCACGACTGACACTGACGCGTCAGATTCGCTTCCACGGAGTACCAAACTCGCAGCATATTGGATGTAGGTCTTGCTATTTCACCTTTCAATTTGCTGGCCCCTGACGCTTCATACTAAACAGATGTGTCCAACTATACTATGCAGTGACTTGGTAAGGAGTAATAATATACCGGAGTTCAGTCTTATAACGACTCGTATTGGTTTTCACAGGACTTCCCGGTTATCTATCCTTTGTACTGTTATCCGCATCTCATCTACTCCTCGGATGCGTCGGTTCCTTCACACATGTGTCTATCTCTTCATAATCTCGTGGGTGGTGCTGGCCGCGCAAGTGTTATGGATTTGCATTCCAGAGCAATCCTGGAAGAGTCAGCCAACTCCACAGTGCTTGCTTGGGGACAGTGCTGCCATCTCTCAGTCGATTAGTATGTGTTCAAGCAGCCATAACCGTGCTTTCTCACCTATCTAATGTTCGAAATAGCATTCATAGGTACCGACGCGATCTTAGTGTACGCACCGATACAAATGATCTACAATGCGAAGTTGCCTCCCGGAGCAAAGTTTCGTCTCATCACCATCTTTGCTGCGACCCTTATTACTACTGCTGCAAGCGTATACTACATCTACGCTATGCTCCGTATCAACGGTATAACGGAGGATTTTGCTGCTACAATCCACGTAATTATTACCATCCTATTCTTGGTGATTACCACTCAGCGTGATTCTTTCCATAGGACGGACTCAGTCTCATCGTCGCAAATCTCTCGGTCATCACATTTTTCCTCTTCGGCGGTAATTCGAGCTCAACTTCGTCGGAGGAGCGCAGCCCAACAGTGTGGCCTAGTTCTCGGCGCACCCCCGCGAGGTCATTCGGGTTCCTCTCTACTATTGGCCCTGATAAAGCCCCCACTCCTTCCCACGTACAATTTCATGTCGAGGTCGAAAGGGACTATCAGTCTAAACCCGATTCGCTTGACCAAATCTCTGAGCCTGCTGGACACTTTGGAAGCGTCGGCGACGTCAAGGACAATTCGGAGATGCCTGTTCCAGAGGTGATCGAGTTGAGGGGCATGCTGAAGGCTGCCTCGCCGGATGAATAGGCGCAATTGGAGTTGTGAGCGTAGTACCTGGCTCCATAAACAAGAGCTTCAAGTTCGGGTTTAGAATCAGATTCAAATGTAGTCCGTCGTACGACAATAGCAAGACGCGAGTGTTTTTTCTGACCAGGATTCGGCGCTGCATTTGTATTTTGCACAGGTAGCACAACAGTTAGTATTAGCCTGCCTATGGACAAAGAATAACGGGAGATAACATGCCAGTACAAGTAAATTGTTGGTAAAGCTTTCCTTCAAGGTTACATTCATTTGCAAAATAATGGAATAGTGGTAGTCGTCTCACAGCGAGTCAACTGAGAGATATGAAGGACTCCGACTGCAAATCATTCATGATTGATACAAACAACTTCGAGAATAGACATAGCGATGTACCTGGGAGAGAAATAATCCTACTACTTTCCCTTGGCCGTCGAAGAGCTGGCCTGAGTGCGGTCGTCTTCCAGCTCAACCCGTTTAACTTGCTTGTACTTCTCAACATTGGTATAATAAGTGAACGTATGTTCCTCTCGTCTAATATTGAAGCCGTGAGCCATTGCTTGCCATGAATGAAAAAGACTGCTTACATCTTCTGAGGATACGGCAGAAGGCGGAGAGTGAATGCATATCTTTCATTATATACGTGCACGTCTCCTGCGAGACAGAGCCACGTGAGTGTAGGTGTCTTGTCCTTGGACGCGGCCTCTTCGAATTCCTCATAAAGCGTTAGCCTGCCTTTTATCGTCTTAGGAACGTCCATGTGCAGATCAAGCCCTTCCTCGTTTATCTTTCCCTTGAAACCTTCAATACTGATAGCAGGAAGCAGTGGAACTGCAATGTGGACGAAAATGTCCACTGCAGCCTCTTCGATGGATCCTCCGAGCTATTATAAACATAAATTAGCGGTGATATCTCTGGCAATGGTCGTAATTGATTGATTGTACTAACGCAGATCTGAATTGGACCAACAGGAACGATAACCTGAACTGCCTTCGCGTCCCTGCCGCTGTAGAGCGAGGGATGCACTGAGGCATACGCGTACATGGTTTTGCTCTGCTCCGTAAAGGCATTCTCGGTTGGCATACTCTGGTCTATATTGAGCTTGTGGAGAGCTTGCAGAACGGCCTTGTAGTCTAAAACAAGGATTAGACAGTGTATACCGTACTGCAGAGAAAAACATACCAGGCTCCACACCGGAACCTGCACCGGGGGATGTGACTAGCCCATTAATCTTGGAGGCATGGATGGGAAACGGAGGATCAGGCTGGTCAGATGTGGCGGAACCAGGAACGATTATTTTTGCTCGTGGAGCCTTTGGAGGTGGTCTTGCCATTGTTACAAGTAGGATACCAGATGGTGGAAATTTAGAGCAAGCTGAGGAGACTTGCAGACCTCTTTTATGTGTGTGGCCATGAGAAGAAATAATCCATAAGAGGAAAAGCCCTTCGGGGTGCCCTCAGGGTCTGGCAGCTATGTGTCCCAGCAGGATTCTGAGTTCATTGGCCTGTCAGTCCATTCAGCTACCGCAAAACGTGGTCCTTTCATAAACACCTGGAAGGATATCAGCGTAGTTTTGAATTGAAAGAGCCGAGTTGACGTACTGCTAGTGAAATGTGACCATGCTAGATACCCCGGCTAGAACTGAAAATTTCTCACATGGAAAGTAACAGGGAGTGTAATATGCAAGCGCCATGAGCCAAGCTGGGAGCTTCAAAGCCACCGTCACAACTAGTGCAAGGCAGCATTTAAATATCAAAGGTACGTACGTGCCTTGTAAGTCAATAGACAATGCAGTGTACCTGTCGAGCCGAAATCATAGCTTGCACGCCGCAGCCGGGCAGGTATGGGCAGGTGTTACCGTTAACGTTGGATCGGCAAGTTGAAAGTTCAACGTTCCGTTGTCGTATGTATACTCTGACCGACTTTCAGCAGGAGGATGGGAAAATAACTCGCTAAAGTTCACTTTGTCAGCTCACGAGTGCCGAATTATCAGCACCGCTCATCCAAAATTCCAACTACAGATATGCCAATCAAACCCAACCCTGTGCAATGAGGCAATGAGAATCAACACACCTGCGCAGACCTAAAGCAGTAGCAATTCCAACTCCCATGGCATGTCCAGCTTTTCCATCATAGTTGCGCCATAGCTAATCAATATTATTAAGTCAACAGCGTCAACCCTAGATATCAGGACATCTACAACAGTTAACGAGAGTCAACTTGGAGTAAACTTCTGTAGGCTGAGAGACAGTTAGAACACACGTTTTGTGCCGGCTGAAATGCCGGTCGGTGCCACTTCAAGTCCGACAATGTAAGCTTTCGCCATGGCCTTTCCAAGCAACTCCTGCGGTCCTTCATCGATCGACGCGCTTCGAGCTAGCTACTAGGCTAATTCTGAGCCATTGATATGGGTGAGAATGGACTATGCAGAGGGCGAGAGCACTTACAACTTCTACAGCCCCCTCCCTTCTTCTCCATTATTAGGCCTAGAGTTTGATACCTTTCGTCACAGCTACCCGCGGAGAGAGATCGACGGTGGAAGCCAGGAGCGGACGTCAAGCCCATGAGCCCATGAAACTCCTAACTCAGGTCGTGGGCGATCCATGCGGGTCTCTTGCCGAGGATCAACTCTTTTGACGTTGAGAGCGCAGACAAGCGGGCGGAGCAAGCCCACTGTCTGTTCGGTTGTGAGATAGGTCAGCTGCGCAAGTCATACGACCTCTCAGCGATGAAAAATGACATACTGGCTACTATATGGTGACCAGGATGGTCCCCAAGCGGATGGTAGCCGTACCATGCCGCCCCAGGTTCTAGTGCCCAAATTGGATGGCGGTGAACATACGTAGTCTCCTAGATTGAGAGCTGCCACGGATTGACAGTCCAGCGATGCACTGAGTGTGAAAATGCGAGAGCTTGGAAACACAATTGAGTAGCTGGAAGATATGAGCAAAACATGGAAGAGCCTGTCGCCCCAAAATCATGAACGTGTGCACCATTTGCAATGACCATCCGACTGATATCGCAATTTTTGTGGGTGGCGATCGTTACTGGCGATGCAGAAAGTCAGATGGAACACAGCACGAGAAAGAAGCGAGGGACACACTGACATATATTTGAGATTATCTCTCCGCAAAAGGATAGAACACACGCGAGACGATCGTATGCCGTGACCACAAGAATGCCAAGTCGTGAGTGAGCCGTGGTTGTGGTGACGCTAGAGCTTCATCGTACAGGGTAGCGCAAACGTAAGATGTTGCGTTAACGGGGAGCAAAGGACAGCATGGGCTTTAGCTGTTAGAAAACGTCAAGAGTAAATTTCATATGTTGGGTGAAACGCTAGTGAGGGTAGATATCATAGCTTCCAAAGCCAGGTTTGAATACAACATTAGAACATATAATCATACACGACCTTGCATACTGTTTACTCGACGCTCGGATCAACCTTGATGACGACCTTTCCTGACGCGCGCTGAGAGAGTACACGGTCGTATCCTTTCTGTACATCTTCGAATGCAAACACCGAGTCCACGACCGGTTTCACTTTGCCTGTGTGAAGATATGTGGTAAGCGAGAGTCCACTCCAAAATATAGTGTAGGCTTTACCATCGATAACATATTGATCGAATTTCTTAAAGTCGTCGAAGGGTAAGCTCGTAGAGAGGCTATGTTACGATCCGTCAGCTCAGCAGCACCATCGTCTCAAAGCTTAGTTACTTACGTAAACTTGGGCTTCACACCACCAAGGATTCTAGGTCTCAAGAAACCTTCGGCTACGAGATGGAGTGCCTCCAAAACGCCGGAGAACCCATGAGGAGTCGGACCGACGCTAACGAAGATACCGTTCGGCGCCAAGTACTTGTCGCTGTGGGTGTAGAGTCTGGGCTCTGTGACACCCACAGCTTCGACGAAGACGTGGAACTTGGGCGAGGGAGGGTTTTCTTCGAGCTGCTTCCATACCGGGGCCTTCTTGTAGTCGATGAACTGGTGCAGAATTGGTGAGAACGGCATCATATACGACATCTGACTACGACTTACGTGGTCCACTCCGAGAGACTTTAAGAGCTCTTCTTTCGGAGTAGAGGCAGCTGCTGTGACAGTGCATCCGATGGCTTTGGCCAGTTGAATGGCAATGATGCCAACACTGGTGCTGCCGCCGTTGATGAAAATGCTTTGGCCAGGTTCAATCTTAGCGATGTTGAATAGGACTTGGTAGGCTGTCAGGCCGACTAAAGCCAAACCAGACGCTTCGGTAGGCTTCAAACTCGCGGGTCTGGGAGCAACACGGTTGGATGGAGTGACGAGATATTCCTGCAGTGAACCCTGTTTGGTTTTGAGGGTGATATCTGGCTGGGTGTGAGCTTCAGGCAGAAGCAGGCTCAAATGAATTAAGCTTACCTACGCTAACCAGGCCATACACCTCCTGTCCCTTCTGGAACTCGGTACCATTGCCATCTACAACGATGCCAGCAAAGTCGTGCTCCGCGACATGGGGTCGCTTCGCTATAAAGTTCGGTAGCAAGCCCATGAGCTTGTATCCACTATGCAGTGCGCATTAGCAAGTGTGTTGTCATACTCCTTGACTGATACAATTCTTACACCGGATTAAAGGCTGCCGCTTGGACTTTAATCAGCACATCGCCCGGAGCCAGCTTGGACGGAACATCGGCTTGCTCGTTGAGCACGACGGCGTCCTTAGGGAGACCCTTGCGGACGACTTGCCATGCTTTCTGTTTCTTGGGGAGCTGGATGTCAGACATGGTGGTTAGAGATAAAGGAGAATTTTGAGGACTTTTTCCACAGAGCTCACGCACACCTTCCGGGTTATGAGCACAACGCAACCGTCAGGCACTTCACTACGCCCGGGAGAACGTCATAGGCTATCACGGCCGGCGTCTGATCTGCATGAGAAATCAGGCGCCGGCTTTGTGGCCTGGACGGAATTTGCCGAGGACTAGACGCCCCTGTCGCGTTAAGGCAGCTGAGCGTCTATGGAGATGAATCTCACCCTCTGCCCAGCCACAACGGCTTTGCTTTCAACGTCGACCTCATCATCCACCACACGGCCCTGTCATCTCTTCGACGTCGTCTATTGTCGCCGCCATGGAGGTCCGCATCGTTCTCCGCGTCGTATTCGCGTCTTATACTGACTATTTTTGCTGCAATTCCAGGGCATCCTTGACTTCTCGAGAGACTTCGATGTCTCGCTTATGGACAAGGTTGTAATGGCCTTCTACTCGGGATCAGGTGCTGAGGTGCGTAGTTGTGTGATAATGTTGTAAAAGATGTACTGAATAGGTTTTGCAGCAACAAATGGCTCAGCAAGTCCTTACGCAATTCCAGGAGCATCCGGAAGCATGGACAAGAGTGCCGGAGATCCTAGAGCATTCGTCATTCCCCCAGACTAAAGTACGTAACATAATATCTCTCTAGACGTGGGGCTGAACTTCTGGCCACAGTACATTGGTCTGCAAATTTTGGAGAAACTCATCTTAACGCGATGGAAATCCTTACCTGACGGCCAGAGACAAGGTATGTGTCATGCACAGAGTACGCGTCTATCTCACAGTCAATTGATTCATCGTATAGGAATACGAAACTTTGTTGTTGGAATCACGGTCAAAATCGCGTCCGACGAGACTTCCCTACGTCGAGAGAAGACGTATGTGAACAAACTCAACTTGGCCTTAGTTCAGGTGCGTCCATTTGTACAAATAACAAAAGGATGAGTCTCTCATCGCTCGTGTTTCAACAGATTCTCAAGCAGGAGTGGCCACATAATTGGCCGAACTTCATTACGGAGTTGGTAGAGTCATCAAAGACGAATCTTTCCCTCTGCGAGAACAACATGGTCATCCTGAAGCTCCTGTCAGAAGAGATTTTCGACTATTCGGCGGAGCAGATGACACAGGCGAAGGTCAAGAACTTGAAGAACCAGATGTGCGGCGAGTTCTCTGAGATCTTCAAACTTTGCTCAGAGATCCTTGAGGAGGCCCAAAAGACTACTCTCATTAAGGCTACCCTGGAGACTCTTCTCAGATTCCTCAACTGGATTCCTTTGGGATACATCTTTGAGACCACTATCATTGACCTTCTGCTCAACCGGGTACGTAAGATAACCGACTCGTACTCCTATCCTTACTAATTGGCCTATCTTCCCCCTTAGTTCCTGGAAACACCTGAGTTCCGTAATGTAACCCTCAAATGCTTAGCCGAAATCGCCGCACTAAACGTCGGCCCCGAATACGACCCCAAATTTGTCATACTCTTCGCAATGGTTATGACCTCGGTGAACCGGATGATCCCTCCCAGCACGAATATCGCCGCGGCCTATGCCAACGCAGGCGATGCTGGCCAGGAACTTGTCCTCAACCTTGCCCTCTTCCTCTCGAACTTCCTGTCCAATCACCTTCGTGCCGTCGAGACAGAACAAAACCGCGATGTCCTGCTCAATGCCCACTTGTACATGGTGAAGGTCTCACAGGTGGACGAACGCGAGATCTTCAAGGTCTGCTTGGAGTACTGGGTGAAGCTTGTCGCGGAGTTGTACGATGAAGTGCAGAGCTTGCCCATTGGCGAGAGCGGGTTGCTCATGGGTCTCAGCTTGGGTGGAGGGAACCAGAGCGTGCTCAATGGCATCAACCTTCGCAAGCACATTTATAGCGATGTCTTGTCGAATCTCAGGTTGGTGGTTATTGAGAAGATGGTCAAGCCTGAAGAGGTACGTACGAATTGTTCAAACTACCTCACCATAACAAATATTAAAGCTTTTGGAATGCGTAGGTGTTGATTGTCGAAAACGAGGAGGGAGAGATTGTCCGCGAGTTCATGAAGGAGAGTGATACCATCGTGCTGTACAAGTCGATGCGTGAACTTCTCGTCTACCTTACTCACTTGGACGTCAATGACACGGAGACGATCCTCACGGAGAAGTTGGCCAAGCAGGTAGATGGCTCCGAGTGGTCGTGGCAGAATCTTAACACGCTTTGCTGGGCCATTGGTTCGATATCTGGCGCCATGAGTAAGTGGGATTGTGTTTACTTCGCATATCCGGTACTAACTCTTTTGTAGACGAGGAGACGGAGAAGCGCTTCCTCGTGACAGTCATCAAGGACCTTCTCGGACTGTGTGAGCTCAAGCGTGGAAAGGACAACAAGGCTGTGGTCGCCTCCGATATCATGTACATCGTTGGCCAGTATCCTCGCTTCCTCAAAGCGCATTGGAAATTCCTCAAGACCGTGGTCAACAAGCTCTTCGAGTTTATGCACGAGACACACGAAGGTAAGTTTCTTTCCTGCGTAGTTCCTTTTTCCATGTTCCCCACTTCGTTTGTCATCCACATTACTTCTTTTGTGATGGCACAGTTCCGTATCTACTTCACACCACCTGCCACACGCCGCGAACGTTTGATTCATCGCATCTCCAAGAGTTTTTGGAGGGTTTATGAGGTAGAGAATGGAGGTTAACGAAGCGCGTCACTCGCCGTATCATCAACAGGTGTTCAAGACATGGCCTGCGATACCTTCATCAAGATCGCGCAGAAGTGCAGAAGACACTTTGTCATGCAGCAATCCGGGGAGCAGGAGCCGTTCGTCGACGAGATTCTTAGGACTTTGCATCGGATTACTGTCGACCTGTCCCCACAACAGGTAAGAGCGTTTTCTTGAGGATCATCTTATGCGTGAAATTGATGTTCTCGTCAACAGGTCCATACTTTCTACGAAGCGGTCGGCTATATGATCTCTGCCCAGCCCAATAAGCCTCAGCAGGAGAAACTTATTGGCAAGCTCATGGAACTTCCCAACAACGCTGTATGTCATATTAGTTGCGCATCCCGTGTCTCGACACTTACAGGCGCCATATCTTTCTAGTGGGACTCTTTGATGGCACAAGCCGCTCAGAACATCGACGTACTGAGCAGTATGGAGAACATCAAGATCCTGTCGAACGTTCTGAAGACTAACGTAGCGGCCTGCACTTCTATCGGCGGATTCTACTTGCCACAAATTGGTCGTATCTTCTTGGACATGCTGAGTCTCTACAAGGCTGTCAGCGGTATCATCAGCGAAACAGTCGCTCGCGAAGGTGATTAGTTATCTCGGAGCCCTTCCATTATACTTTACTCATCGACGATATCATAGGTTTGGTTGCGACCAAGACACCCAAAGTCAGACAACTGCGGACGATCAAGAAGGAGATCTTGAAGTTGATGGAGACCTTCATCAAGCGGTCGGACGACGTCGAGACCGTCAACGCCAACTTCATGCCACCACTTCTCGATGCTATCCTTGGTGATTACAACCGCAATGTCCCCGCAGCCCGTGATGCTGAGGTGCTCAACGTCATGGCCACTATCATCGGCAAGCTCGGACCTGCTCTTACGCCTCAAGTTCCAGCTATTCTGGATGCGGTGTTCGAGCCGACTTTGAACATGATCAACCAGGACTTTGCTGAGTTCCCTGAGCACCGAGTGGGCTTCTTCAAGTTGTTGAGGGCGATCAACCTCAACTGCTTCCCTGGTAAGCTCGGATAATATCCTCGTAGTATTCTTGATATTCACACGTTGTCAATAGCACTTTTGACGCTTCCTCCGGCGCAGTTCAAGCTGTTCATGGATAGTATCATCTGGGCTATCAAGCACACTATGCGTGACATCGCAGAGACAGGCCTGAACTGTGAGTAACTTACGATTCATAGGCACATGTCGCGCTAATTCATATCTTCCTAGTGTGCTTGGAAGTCGTCAACAACTTCTCTGGTGCCGAACCACAAGTCTCGAACGCCTTCTTCCAGCAATACTTCCTCAACATCATGCAGGATATTTTTTACGTGCTCACAGATACGGATCACAAGAGTGGCTTCAAGTTACAGAGTCTTCTCTTGGCACGCATGTTCCAGTTGGTCGAGACGGGCCAGATCACTGTGCCGCTATTCGATCCGTCGACTGTACCGGATCCGAATATCTCCAACTCGGTGTTCCTGCGCGAGTACACTGCCAACCTACTCAAGTCGGCGTTCCCTCACGTTCACAAGTGCGTTCCTCAGTTTCTTCAGTGTCGTTGCTATTTACTGATATTCGGCTATTTCTTTAGCACCCAAATACAAGTATTCGTGGTCAGCCTGCACGAATACAACAACGACTTGAACCGCTTCAAGCTGGCCCTGCGCGACTTCTTGATCCAGCTGAAGGAGTTCTCCGGGGACAACGCGGACTTGTTCTTGGAAGAAAAGGAAGAGGAGGCGCAGAAGAGGGCGATCGAGGAGAGGGAAGCGGCTATGCGTATTCCTGGTATGCTCAAGCCCTCACAGATCGAAGACAAGGACGAGGACATCTAGAGCGACTGGCTATGCTCCGCATCATGGGCAAGGCGTCCCATTCGCCTGGTTGTATGTGTCTGCTGTTTTCTTCTGTCTTAGTCTTTCGTGCCGATGTGTTTGTTTGTCCGCTTGGAAGGTACTCGAACCCTGTACAATCCCTTCTCAAGTGTTTGTTTTGCTCCTCCACCGCTTAGCATTGTAACCTCCCTCCCCCGACCACCGCGCCATCGCTCATATATCTCTTTTTGACTGCAGCATTATGCATTATCTCAATGTACCAATAGCCCTAGTTTAACGTTAATGAATGACACACCATGTATGATACTCGCTGCATTGCTTGTGGAGGATGTAGTACCAGTGTGAGTTGGCCCGCAGGCTGACCTTCTTAGAGACATACCTAATGAGGCCTTTTGTGCTACGTGATGCCGAGATGGATGGAAGCTGCCGCTTCTTGATGGGCCAATCGAAGAAGGTTTGTGTGACGATACGATCAATTGTGACAGCGACGTTCGACTCGGAGATGTCTCTCAGGCTTCTCTGGAAGCCATTTCCAAAGTCTCCCGTAATCGCTTAAGGAAGTTGTAGAATAAGTGCTACCGTCTCCAATAACGCACTTACAACCCTCCACGAGCATGCACCAGTGAATGTGTCGGCCAAGTTTGCCCGACCGTGACTGCATCTAGGAACAACATCTAACAACATGCCAGAATTGATTGATCAGCGCTAAGTAGCGTCGTCAGGGTGCGCCTGGGGACTTTGTCCGCCGAGTTCCTCTGCATCTCTCTCCTGTTCTCCTACCGTCATCCTTCAGTGCGCATAGCTTAACAGACAGAGACTCTCTGTTCTCTCTTTCTCTGGGCATAGCCTACCGTTCTTTCCACACCCACTGTCGTTTATCGTACATTATCTTTCTCAGCCAACCCACCAAACCAATCAACACCCTCAACCAACCGCAAAAAGCAAAAGACAATGCGCTCTACATTCAGCCTTGTATCCCTCGCTGTCCTCGCTACTGGTGCATTTGCGAGCCCCCACTTCCGCGACGCCCGCGAACACCGCCAGCACATTGCGCGCAATGTCAAGATCAGCTTCGGTGACAGCAACGAGACTTTCAGCCTCGGCGAGTTGCATAGTCGTAATGCTGCGTATGGCACCCCCGATAGGTTCTCGTACTACTTGCCTGAAGAGTCAGGCAACCAAGTCGCCTGTGGAGGGTATTATAACTCGAACTCTTGGGTGAGTTGACATTAAATTTGAATATGGTATATGAGGCATTTACTGATGTGGTTATGCGGGATAGATTGTGGCTATGAACATGCATGTACGTGTTCTATAGGCAGGCTCTGATTCCAATGAATATTTCATTTATGGCCTTTTTACAGCAATTCGACAACAGCTGGTGTTTCAAGACGGTTAACCTCCACTGGGAGGGCCAGACTGCCTCCGGTGTCCAGATTGTTGATGGGGTAAGTTCATAGCTTTTATTTGGAGCATGAAAGGCAGCCGTACTCATTTGTTTGTAATTCCTAGTGCGAGGAATGTCCCTACGGCGCCCTTGACTTGACCCCGGCCGTTTTCAAGTCACTCGCCGGTGGATCCCTCGACCTGGGTTACCTTTGGGGAAGCTCCTGGGAAGTTGCCGGACAGGAACCCGCCAAGCCCAGCCCCACGCCCACGCCCAAGCCTACCACCCACAAGGAGACTCCCACTCCTACCCCGACTCCTACTCCTACCCCCACGCCTACGCCCACCCCGACTCCTACTCCCAAGCCTAAGACCACGTCGAGCAGCTCTTCTTCCTCTGAGCACGAGTCTTCGTCCTCCAGCAGCTCTGCGTCGTCATCTTCGGCTTCTTCTTCCAGTGCACACTCTTCGTCTCACGCTCCGAGCTCCAGTGCTTCGGCCTCCAAGAGCAGCTCTGCTCCCAGTGCTAGTGCCACTGCCGGCGCGTCGGGCAGCAGCATCGACAACTTCCTGGAGGCATACATCCAGCTCTCCCTCCTTGCTCAAGCTGGTGCATCCGGCTCCGATTGAAGCTCGCCCTCAAAGGCATCACCCCGAGGCCTTTCAGAAGCTTTGATCCTTTCTTGTCGGTGATATTGGTTGGTTTCACCTTGCTGAAATTACGGTTTTGCTCCAGATTTGCTGTTGTCCAATCCTTATTATTCCCGCTTGTGCTGTTCAAGTTCTTGTTGTTCCCTGGTCGCGTGCCCCGTACTACTTACTAGGTATATACCCTGTGCAGTGCTTTGTTCGGCATTCAATGCAGTAGCTTTATTATTATTATGGTTTACACCTGACAGCAACAATAATGCAGTATTCTATAGCCTCCTCTGGACCTCGGCAAACATTATTTGTGAGTTTCTCGTTTCAATGTTGCCTGGTCTAGATCAAGGCTGACGTCGCTACCACCCACTAGCGGCATTTACGTAATCCGTTTATACCCCCAAAAGGTAATTTCATCTTGGTCCGTCACGTCACGTCTTCCTCTGAAAATGAGGGTGGGGGAGGCTGGCGTCTGTTCTTTGAGCGTGTCTTGTCTCTTGCCACCATCTCCCTGCTAACTTCTCCAGCTCAGTCAGCTTCAGGCAGACTCCCTTCCGCTCTCTTCACGGTCTTTTCGCGTTCTGCTGTTCTCAAAGCTACCCCCCTCTCTTTCCAGCTTGCTTGCGCCTCTCGACAAACACCCACTGTCTCTACGCAACAACCGAACGTACATATCTCCCAGGCTTTTAACTCCCTTTGCTCTACATATCTTTCCCCCTCTTATACATATCAGCCACAATGTTCGCCAACTTCGCGTCTCTTTCCACTCTCGCGGTCGCGTCCCTCGCCCTCCTTGGTCAAGTCAACGGTGCAACCCACTCGGCTCGTAGGCGTCATGCTGGTACCAGCTTCCTCCAGAACCGCGAGACCCATGTTCTTGAAAAGCGGTTCGACAATGCACGTATGACGTTTTACGCGGCCGGACTGGGCGCATGTGGAAAGACGAACAACGACGGTGATTTTGTGAGTCAAAGATTTACTCGCGTCTCCTTGAACACCTTCACTCATTGATGTGGTACAGATCGTTGCTCTGAACTCTGCTGTGAGTGCTTACTATGACTACGACCACCGTCTGATTGTAGAGTGCGAGTGCTAATCTGATTCCCCCGTACGCGATCGTATAGCAATATGGCGGTGGTTCGCACTGTGGTCAGACTATCACCATCTCGTACAATGGCAAGTCCACTCAAGCAACAATCGAGGACGAGGTGTGTCCATTTGTTTACTTACATAGTTGAGCACAGTAGTCCAACTAGTCGTAACAGTGCCCTGGTTGTCCCTACGGAGGCCTTGATTTAACCCCCGGTCTCTTCTCTTACTTCGCGTCCCAAGACGCAGGTGTCATTTATGGCGAATGGGACTTTGAAAGTGGAAGTGGAGGAGGTTCCAAGCCTTCTCCCACTACCAAGGCCTCTCCTACTCCTGAACCCAAGACGACAAAGACCCCGGAGCCAACACCGACACCCACTCCTACACCGACCCCAACAACCACAAAGGAGAAGACGACGTCCTCATCCTCCGCTACGCCGACTCCCTCGAGCTCGTCTAGCTCGTCTTCGTCCGAGTCTTCCAGCTCGGTGTCCTCAAGCTCCGCCGAGGAGAGCTCGAGTGTGGCTTCTTCGTCTTCTAGCGCCTCCAGCGCTAGTGCGACCCCTTCGGCGAAGGCGAACACGAGTGGTCTGGACGCATTGAGTGGTTCGCTTGTGCAGTTGGTGTTACTCGCCGCGGCGGGCGCAAACAGTCAATAGAAGCACTATACCCAAGACGATCGAACGTTCGCTCGACGGTTCCGCTTCCTACTTTCCAGGCTTCCCAGCTGTAGTGCATATTCTAGATCTCCTTTCCTTGTTTGTTTTTAATGATTCAAGTTGTCTTTTGGTGACCTCATGTGTTGTCAAGAAACATTTCAGGTGCAGCATGCATATGTTTGCAAAGGTAAATCTCGGTTATTCGCGTCGTAGAGATCAATGGGCGATGCTGTCAGTGATCTTGGATGAAGCGAATTGGCCATTGTTGGCTGTCGCTGTCATGCTGCCAAGGGACCCCCACATGTACACATCGGCCATGGCAGACCGCTAAGAGATATTCGCCGAGCTCTTGAAGGAGGCCCACTGTTCGAATAAAGCTGTTGGTTGAAAGCGTTGCGTCGAAATAAGGAGGTGGTGCGCTCGCCGTCGATGTCAGCGACGAGCAATCATAAATCAGCATCGTCGGAGCAGAATAACAGACATGTTAGGAGGTTCGAACGTGTTGAACTGGACATGCATGGAGAAAGGTGTCTGATGGATGTGTCGTTAGTTGCGAGGCTGCTTTTTATATTCAACGCAACAAACAGCGTCAAACACCCGACAAAAACAAACCCGGCGAGGCGTTGCCCAGCTGCTTTCCCCCGCCTGCACGACCCCGTCTCTCTGACTCTTCTCCAGGCTGCGTCTCTCGACGAGCCCAACGTCGCTCACTGTCTCAAGCTACACTCGTTCCAGCTGTCTTTCCCCGGCTACGTAACGTCTAATACCCCTTTGATCCTATCCCTCGCTCGCCGACACACCGCACTGCGCAGTCGACCCTCGACACCACGACACACAACAAGTAACTGAACAAGAAAGAAAGAAATAGATCCTTAGAATGCCGCGTCTCTCGACCTTTGTGCAGGCTGCTGTGCTCTCGCTGGCGTTGCCGTTTGCTACGGTGAACGGCGTGAAGCACGAGAAGAACCACGCGAGAAGACACCATGACCTTGCCCTCCAGGCTCGTGGACAGACCTTCGATAATGCGAGGTTCACCTTCTATGACGTTGGTCTGTGAGTAGCTTTGGAGTTTGTATGATCTGCATGCGCCACAAGGGGCGTGACGGTGATGAACATTGAGCGGCGCGCTGACGAGCGTAACTTTGATTTTGATAGCGGTGCCTGCGGTATCGTCAACAAGCCTAGCGACTTTGTATGTCTATTCTATCACTGTTTCAGAATTTAGGGACAGATAACTCATATTATGCGCGCCTTCGTAGATTGTTGCTTTGAACAGCGAGGTACGCCCAAATCCCTCTGCATGCATGTGCCAATGACGGAAGATTCTAAATATACCAATGTGATTTAGCAATTCGACGAGTCTTCTGGCTATCCCGCCAAAAACTGCTTCAAGATGATCACTATTGAGGCCAATGGCAAATCCGCACAGGCCCAGGTCACAGATGAGGTACGTGCATCCCATTTCATATAGCGTACCAAACTTAACATTCCTTTCTCTCCCTCTCTCTCAATCATCTTTATCTAGTGCCCCGGCTGTCCCTACGGCGGCCTCGACTTCTCCCGTGGTCTCTTCGACCACTTCGCCAGCGAG